>QGOA01011318.1:0-13050 GCA_003313075.1 Termitomyces sp. MG16
ATATTATTAATTACATTATTATATATAGTTATACCAGCTGCTTACAAAGCAGCTTACCTTTGTGTTCTACTACATAGTCAATAGACCGGACTGGTCTGATTCTGTGCAGTGTGAACTCTAAGCTCTCACAAATCCTGTAACTTTGTTACAACACACCGCACAACCTGCTTCCTCCATGTATCTCTGTCCTGTGCCAGAACAAAAATTTCCTACAATATCCATGGGTCGCGACTTACTAAGCAGATGTGGTGGAAATACTACACTTTTATCTGGATCCGGATATTCTTGTTCGAGAGGTACGGCAATGCTTTGTTCAATGCATGTGGATTTACGGGTATGTCTACAAGTACCATGATGACAAGGATATGAGGATCTTCTCTGTTTACATGTGCAATGGGTGATTGCCCACTGTGCTGCATCTCTGGTTTGTTTATCTGGTTCAGACCATAACACCGTAGTATTGATGATGCACGATGGGCAACTGTGACCATCAAACTTCAAGGGTAATTCTTCCTTCAGTATAGAACTACTCATACTGATGCCGTGCATGCAGGTAACCAGACGGATATTTTTTATAGACAAGTGGTTGATTAACTCTTGTACAGGTATTTGCACATGCACAAAGCCTTTTGTCACAGGATATGATGCGAGACCGCTGGCATTTATGTGATTAACGTATTTGAACACCTGCCCTACCAGGACATGATCATGACTGGCAGACACATACGGACTAACTGCCTCTACAGGAAATGAATAGAACTTGCCACCACCAAAGTGAAGGACACAACTCGATACGTATCTCTTCAAGTAGTGGAGTGTACAAACATGGTTTTGTAAGACGATCAATGGACGGAGTACATTATATGCGTAGAGACAACTCATGCGCTCCATAGTAAATATTACGTGCCTGAGTGCGAGTACATAAACAAAGGACGGCCAGCCGTCAGGAAGGTCAACATCCTCTTCAATTAAACGTGCAATTACTGCAGCATCACACAAGCTGTATTTTACAGCAAGTCGAAATATACTGGTGCCAGACACACAGTCCCTCAAGGAAATCGCAAAATCGTGCCGTAGAATATGTCCTCTGGTTGATAGAACTTGTAAAACACAACACGTCCTCACAGTGTGCATACTGGTCCAAAATCGGCAAACATGTACCCAAGGATATAGCAAATTGTATAGGTCGATGTAACTATGAGGAGACCGTTGATTGTACATTTGGCCGTCCAGATAAACAAACCGCCGTTTAATTGATGCAATGTCTAGTTTGATACGCAAACACTGTGAAAGACGTCGGAATGTGTATAGATGTAAACACATGTAACGTAAAAAGGCAACATGAGAGTGGTGCTGATTTACCTCAGCATAATCACATCAGTTGATATGGTGGATGCATAAACCTATAAGAGGTGCAGAACCACCACAATTGAGTTGCATGCATGATACATTGCGTTCTGAATGCATGCAGGTTGCGTTTGAAATGTTGTGTACCACATAGTGTGGTTCAACAGGCTTTACATCGTGTAAAGAGGGTCTGGTTTGCATTCAGTTTAATATGTAGATGAAACATCAATTAATAGGGTGTAACTGACCCAATATTATACGCATTTGCAGATACAACAAGGATGTATAATCCGCACATGACAAGCAGATAGACACTAGCCCATTGCTCGACGAAAAAGGTGATGAGTTGCATACTAATAACTTGAAAGGTGGTATTTGTTACACAAGCGTCAAGACAGACAACCCTTTGGTAAGACCCGTAATTCGTAATTCATTGTTACATAATCACTTGTATATATGACCGCTGAATATACAATTCATATTACTTCAATGTATTAGCAAAACACACACATATTCACATTAGTATACAGATACAAACAATTTTTTTTTTTTTGATACACAAACCATCAAGCACAACAGATGACAATAATATGGGGTCAGGGGTCAGATAATGTAATTCGGGGACGGACTACACCGAATAATTGATTAACCACCTGATAATATGGACATGTTCCGATTATAAATACGTACCTTGGCGACGAGTGTGTTCCGATGCAGTCGAAGATGGACGATCCCGTTTGCAAATATTTTGAGCAGATCCTGTAGTCAGGCAGATTGGCAATCCTTTCCATTGCAAACGACGCTTAGATGGCAAAACAGTTTCCTCTGGCGAGGATTCAGGGTCCGAAGACTGATGCGAATATGGTTCATTTATAGCCTCATTAGGAGATTCGAAGTCATCATCAAAATTGTCTCCATCGCTGTATGCAAGGGTTTTGTAAATGTCATCATCCTTAGGATTGTTGCGATCTAGGCGAGGTGAGTTCATATGCTGTTTCCTTATCTCCGTACACCAGACCATCGAGGTAAGGACAATCTAGTAAATACAAATGAATAAACTAATAATAATAAAAGACTGACGCAGCAAGACTATAGCGCACCATATGCATCACAAGTAGATTTCTCGACGGTATATGACGGTCCATCCCAATAAAACGATCGGTCAGAAGAACTGGCTGTCATATTTTTGAAATAATCCCATGCAGGCCCATCGCGTATACATTTGCAAACCGCCATCCAAACTGAAGATGTACCTAGCCCTTCAATCTCACCTTGTATTCCCGACGCACGAGCGGCTCTCTTAAGTAGTATAAGCACGTGAGCATGATGAGCCAAAAACACGGAGGAAATAGCCTGGAATGCGTCGTAACCATTCAGAGTATCACCAGGCCTGCGAAAGGTATGACGCAGGAAGTACCAGTACACGATTTTGCGTTCCGTGATCAGCGTTTGCGAGGGTTTGACTACCCACAAAATGGTGATATATCCCAATAACGAAATCAGCAAGAGTGGTTGCTAGATAATAATGACCTCCAACACATAAGGAAGGTACCGGTGTCACGACACAAAGTGGCACGTTCGGGCGCACAACACTATGGGAACAGTCATATCGTCTATGCAGCAATATAAGGCACCACTCACAAAACGTCACCAGGTTCCAATACAACCACTTTGGTATCCCACAGGTCAGCGTTTACCTCATACATTACGTATTTCTCTGTAAAAATAGAGACGGTAGCAAAATCCTTGAAAGACCCGGACTTCAGTCACGCAACATACAGTAACTTGAATCCTGTTTCCACCCGTAAGAAAGTGCCATATCCATTAGAACCAATGTGCCAGTAATGATGGGCAGATCTGGTCAATGCTATTGCCCACCGCATGTCAGATATTGGATAATGGTCGGAGGAGTTGCAGTACAAGGATTGACCATTTACTTGCGACCACATGAACCAATCACCAGACACGGATAAGACGGGAAATGGATCGCATACTGCTGGCATATTGAGAGTGCTCAGAGCCCGCGGTTCTGCAGACAAAACAGCAGCAAACACGTCAACCGGAGAACCTCTACGTGTACGTTGAGTATCTAGCGAGGTGAAATCTATCATATGTAAGTATATGGAATGGAATACAAGAATACCCAAACAGGCATACCATGAATGGTGGTAACACTGTATATGTTGCAGACAGAGGTCAATGTTGCACTGGTAAATCCGTTGTCTACATGGTTGATGCCTTTGATCAATACGGCAGTGTGGTCAGTCAGATATTTAGAAATGCTGGTATTAGTAGGGTCCGTCAATTCATCCATAGAAGCAATCTTGATAAATGTCAGTCTAGTCAACCCCATAACGACCGATTCATGAAGTGAGTAAAACCATTGCAAATCCTCTGTTAACTGTAGGGTGTTCAGCAGCAGTTACAGAAACAGATTACAGGACTTACATGGAACTTGGGAGTAAACCAATATGCGCGGTTCGTACTGTGAATTGCATACTCGACAGGACTTTCCCCCATCACGAATACAACATCATCAGATACATCAATATCAGAATTGTCGAACTCCAAGTCCTGAGGTCATACGACATACAGTGAAATAACATAGTAGTAATCACATATAAAGGGGTACGTACAGTAACGTCAAGAGTCAAATCAATGAGGACATGAGGAATGCATTTGCTAGGCCGTGTCCTGTCAATACCGTCACCATGCGTACCTTCAATGGTTTTGGTGTTCTTGCATGCTCATCTTTTCCTTTTGGGAGTGGGAGAAGGAATAGACGGCGGTTTACTTGTTTTATCAGATTGTCGCGACCGCACTCCCGATACATTACTTTTGGGAACCAAAACCGGAGATTCTTCATCTGGTGGAGGAACAAGGTTGTCAGAGGACAACAGATTGACGTCGGGTATATTGAGTATGTCGCGATCATCATTGATGGGGTTATCGAGTATGGCTTGATCATCATTGCTAGCGTTATCTCTACCAGGTACATCTCTTCTATTGATATCAACATTGGTGGGCCCGTCAGAAGGAGAAGGGTCCTGATTGTTGAGAGAATATGGCGGAGGAGACACGAAAGACGGACGGCTGCCTGCCGCATCACGCCCACCAAGTCGTCCAGTTTTGTTTGTCGAATTGCTCGGATTTTTACTGCCAGCATTTACATCGTCACTGAATGGATCGTCGGTAGTATCCCGTAAAGGCAACATATGTGTCCTACGAGTATCGCAAGAATTGTCATCATTGATAGGTGGATGATACGGATTGCTACCAGCAGATTGAGAAGGATACACATTTTTATAACAAAGCCCGTCATTATCGAACTCGTTAGCATATGTAATTGAAGACGAACGGGAATTGTTGGGCACAGGGACGTTGGCACCAGAGGCGCTTCCGGTTAGTGAGGTCAGGAGTAAAGAATTGTCAGGAAAAGGTAGAACATCGGAATATACCACCATATCGAGCTGATCAATTACATCGGATGGCAAAGATAGGGTAGCAGGGACGCGCGAAGACCCGTTAACAAGGTTCAGCCAATGAGGCGTGGCATCCCTCACCACCCCCTCCAGATGTTGAAATGCAGATCTGAGTTCCTGTAGGAGGTTCCCCCCTAGAGCTGCAGAAAACAACACCTTCCACAACACCTGATCCACTTCTACTACAGCAAGGGGTCGTTCTAGCCCTCCTATGTGATTCCATAACTACCACATTAACAATACAATTAACTATCAATATGGCATGCGAGAGAACAATCACACCTTGAACACTGTTTCCTTCATGCCCACTTCATTATACTTGCGAGGATTGAGTAACATGAGAGGCGATATAGCCAACGCGATATACAAAGAATTATGAAGAACAGTTGTGCAACCTTGAGGAGCTGAACCGTGAACTTGGCAAATATGCACAAGCCCAGACTGGTCATTCTCTGACCTGCGGTATCAAAATATAAGATGTAAATAAAAATTAAACCGAAAAGTATCGTACCCGGAAACAATCATACTCTCGATAGACTCGATGTCAGTAGGCAGAAATAAATTTCCCTGATACGAGCACCAATATTTTCATTACACACACAATATAGACATTAACGTACCTTAAGAAGACATCCCAAATGCAGGGCCGCAGAGGTCAAGTTGATGAGTGTAGTAACAACGTTTTTTTTCCCAACGTGCCGAGCGAGACTTGAGTACAAACAAATCAAGGGACCGCCTTCTGACGAATAATACGCAGAAGAGTCAAACTGTTTATCTCTACATGCCTTGGATCGAAGTGCATGTATATGAGAGTTTAGGGCGTTCTGGGATCTCTCCAGTAGAGCAGGAATATTATTAAGGCTTCCCATAGGCTAGGTAATACATAAAATATTGTACTTGACCAATTGATAAAAGCCAATAGAAACAATGACACTTACTGCTTTGTAGTTGTCAACTACGGGACCAGATGAAGAGGGTCTCCGAATAGCCCCCCCCTTCATCATCTCAAATACGTCCACAACACAATAGGCCATGAGAATCCCAAATTGAGCATCCATCAAGATCTTTTCAGGTATCATGGGCACATCATCTCCCACCATAAGAGCGCAAAACAGAGAATACTGATCATCCTTGTGGGCAGGAGAAACCGTAGATTCCTCTGTAATTATCTGGCTAACAAGTTGCTACAAAACGACAACAGCATGTACTTATGGTATCATCAACAATAAACGAGTCAACAACGTTCACTCATGTGGATTGCCGTGTCTTGTCCATAGCAGATAGCAAGATCTCCGTCCAATAGCAGCGCATCAGTGAACCAGGAACAGGACACGAAAGCCTTGTTTGATAAGCGAGGATGTGGGGAAGTCACAGACATATAATGAAAATATCAGAAAGTACGTGTGTATGTGGAGAGGGCAGGAGGGAGGACGAGATGGAGGTTTGGGGGTGTTAACGCGCCACATATATATATATGTATAAAATAAAAAATCAACATTTTCAGTAAATAAAATTATATATGTAATAGTGGCCCATATTTAGATTGACAGCGAATTAACTACGGACAAATTCGAACAACAAGGATTAGTCATACAAAACAGACAACACAAACTTCAGCAAGTAAAACAATCAAACAGCAAATACGTGCTATAATATCAATGAATACGAAGGTCATACCGAGGTAGTTTTATCTGTCCACAACACTCTTACACGAGACCAATGGCACATTGCAAATGATGTATATTTTATTCATCGCTCCAAATTTTGTAGTCAAACAGAGTGATGTACGCAAAAATGGTATGAGATAGTTCAGCAAAGGGATCAAAATGCGGCAAACAACAAATTCAAAATTATATAGACAAGTGCGGAAAATTGAAGGAACCATATGTGGTCCACGTGCCAGCAATCAGGTTGCTTCTTTATTTTTACCTTTCCCCTTGGGTAGACCGGCAGAACAAGCCAGCTTGGAGGAAGCACCCCAATTTGTGGCTGATCTACCAAAACCAGATCGGGGAGAAGCAGTCAAACCAGCGTCGCAAGACGTCTTGGAGCTGGCACTGCGGCGTCCGGAGGGTATACCACTCACAGAACCAGAAGAAGAAATATCTTTCGACCCTCCCGGAGCGCCATATTCAGACCCTTCAAGACCACTGGGTCTCATCAAGGATGCCATGCGCCTAGTGCCTGCACCACCAACCACAACAAGATCAGGAGTGTGAAGAACCATGACGAACTTGATGTTAGTCGAAAGGAAACTACAAATAAATAAATAAATAACCAATGAGAATATCATAATAAATGGTCATCATACACTGAAGAGGACCCTTCAAACCATCCAGCTGTGTAACCCACAGCAACAATGGACCCCTCGGGAACATCAGACGTGTTACCATTGTATGAGCGCCAACTAGCGATAGCATTGAAGTCAGCAGCTGAAAATCAAAAGGCAGGTCCAGTTTCCGAACAACCGTCGTATACAGGCACTGGAAATAAACAAATAGAGAAGTTGAATAATGACACGGAAGACACACCCGTCGATTCATAATTTATTACCGCTTCCATAGAATTCTTGAATTTTGGAGTCGGTACAATAGGAGCAGATTTTACAGAAAACATAGAATTGTCTGTAAGTACAGGAGGCTTCGAAAGGACAGGCACTGAGTAGCCACCTGCTACAAAATGATGTCAACACAAAGGTATGCTACACGCAAGTTGAAAATTTACAGTTTTTGAAGGACACACTCTTCCCTTCACCTCTGGTTACAAAGGCCATCCCATAGCTTGAATAAGAGCCCATGGGATCAGAACGCAAACCCAACGCATTTCCAACATTGGCCATAGAACGTAGGAATTCTTGCTGGAATGGCACAATCATCAAACGTTTCTGTTTATAAGGGGACAAGTAACTGCCAACTTCTACGCCGGAATCGAAGAGATGAGAAGCAAATACGACGCTGAACATGACGTCGATGCAAAAGGCATTACCCCCATGGTTTAAAGCAAGGCGACAAGATTTGGCAGTAAGATTATCAGGATGTATGCGAGCTGAATGCACGTATAAGCCATGTTCAACCCACAATAGGCCTCGAATCAAAGATCTATACATGGGTGTAACGACGATGCACATGAACAAGATAACATAAGCACTTACTCTGCGTTTTCTTTGGTAATCTTCGATATCATGGCCGATATACATGCAAATTGCACTGATCCGTCACTTATTTGTTTATCATATCCATACGGTATGATATTGAACACGCGGCTGTGCAAAAAATAGGTCAATAAATAGAAACAGACCGGTACATATTGCAACGTGGATACTATAAACAGACATACGGAAGATAAGGAAGCATACTGTATGTAGAAGAGAACATAGGATCCTGTACGTCTGGCTGCATGACCGGAGGATTAGTAACCATAACAGTCAGATCAGTAGCACTGTCAAATCTAACCAAAAAAAAAAAAAAAAAAATCAGCATACAGAAATCAATCAAACAAATAATAAGACACTACTCTTCGATATCATAGTGTTCACCAGCACCAACATTGACAGGATTATCATGTTTAGTAGTGACGCCATGTACATAAGTACTGGCGTCTTCCGTAACACGACAATCTTCGTTATCATCAGCACACTCTTGTTCGTCGGTGGAGGCAGCAAACACCAAGAATTTGTTATCAGAATTGACACATGCAATCGGTGCACTGTCTGAGAAAATTAAGTCTGCCATATCAGCTTCATCATTGGGTAATTCCAATGACTCAAAGCTACTCCCGTCGACTCCGTCGTCAGATGCATCTTTATCGACAATAGATTCACTAGTGGCGTATAATTTGTTGTCCAATGAATGGGCAGGCAGTTTACGAATGCAAGATGTACCCATACCACAAATAAGAATAAAAATAAAAGACACAACGCATGAGCAGTATTTACAATAAAATTGAAAATAAAATACTGACACTTCCAGCAAACCGTCACTTTCTGCAAGAGATATGACGCTATGTCTGTTATCCGGGGAATTGTCAGACAACGAGTTATCATCTGCATCAGCCTTCATGTTGGGAAGGATATGGGTGGTCGATTTTGTGACCCTGGCAACCTGAGGTTTATCTGAAAGGGTGCGACTGCGCCTGAAGATATATGAGAAACAACATTTTCAGGTGTGTCATACTACAAATAGTGTAATCCGACTAACATAGTTTGCCCAGTCGGAGTGGACAGTGTATCACCTGTACCGGCCAAAAGCTTCTCCAAGGCACGTCTAAATAAACAGTATGCAGTCAACCGAAGGTCAATAACATAACATTAGTACGCACATAACCGGGGACTCAACGCTTGAAGGGCCACTGGCCCTCTTCTTCTTTGGCGAAGGTGTACAGGGCGTACTATCACTACAAATGATAAGCAATCATTGACATCAACATGATATACAAGGATGTACACATCACGGGCGACACCAATTTTGCGCTTGACTGAAGAGGAAGATGCAGAATCGGCATTGACAGGTGAGTTGCCGGCTAACACAGCTGCAAATATACTGATAGCACATGTCAAGGTTGTACATACAAACAATTACATAATGCACACGTTCAATTGGTCTGCATTCCTTAGTCAAATATATCAGTATAATAATGAGATGTAGGCAGGTAGATATAAATTTACAAAGCTTGCAGCTGTTCGTACAAAGGACATGTCATATCTTCCGGTTTATCTGTGGATTTCTTCGATTTTTTGTGTGGGGGCATGGTAATACCAAGTATAACAATGTATAAACAAATATAGGGACAGATAGATAGAGCAAAAGATTTGAGGATAAGGAAGCCTGCAGCACGCAGGTTTTATGGTATCCCAGCAGAGTAACGGACATGTAAACGTCAAAAGCAACGAGGGTCGAATAAACCAAATATATTAGTACGAGTACCCATGGTTGACCGATAAACTGAATATACAAGCCAAATATAGAGTAAAAAATGTTTAAAACAAATAGAAATAAAAAAATAAAAATGAAAATAACACAGAGTTAATGATGGGTTAGAAGTTTTGAGCCAGCAATTTGGGGGACAGATAAAGAACCATTAATACATGCTTAGACAAATAAATCAATACAAATTGAATAACAATGCCTGTGTAAGAAACCACCATTTCACACAAGCTCTACATGCGCCAGACCGGCGAGTCTGGACATAGAAAGGCGAAAAGGTGGAAACATCTGGATACTACGAGAAATGTATCCATAACGGTGTAAGAAGTAAGGGATACCAATAAGCAAGCCAAATTGTCAATTTGAATTAGCCTTGTTCAATCCCGTAGTAATAACAGAGTAATACGTAGGTAATATGTAGGCAAACCAATCAGTCAGTTTGAATTAACCTATTTCAATCCTAAAAGATGTTAGAAGCAAAGTAACCCACTCAGTATCCAGGGAACAGACAACCTATAAGCCAAAATCAAATAAAATGATACAGCGGAATAAATATATTGATGCGGAAATGTACATGCTTCGAACTAAAAGAAAAAGAACACAGTCCTGTGGGACGGGAAAATATATGGGAAAGAAGTTGTCTGTGAGACGGTTGGAGTATTAGCATATAGGGAGATCCAATAAATCGGGTAGATCTTATCATTTCCAAATGTGTTGAATAAGAGAGATAAAATATGTCTGAATCGCTAAGAAGCCAGACAGACAGTCGACCTGTAAACGTTGTCTGCATCATGTCAGGTTCCGCTGAGTCGGGGGCCTTCCGGGAAAGCAATCGCCCTTACAATGCGGACTTGACCCACGGATACTCGGGTGTCTGGAACTCCGGGGCTAGGACTCCGGGGTTCGAGACATGGACAGGGAAATCCCGGGAGAGGGGACTTAGTCCGGGGGTTTTGGGTGGTGGGTAACGGGGGAGTTCGGGTGGGGGTCGAGTCGGGAACTGGAGGTTCTAAGACGAGACCAAGTTAGCAAGTTAGAGTCACAAAGTGCGTACCAGTCTTAGAGCACGCGAATATCCAAGCGTGCCAGTCAAGCGTGCCAGTCAATGCGTACCAGTCAAATAGAGGGCATGCAACAATCCAAGTAAAGCAAAGTAACAGTGTATGTAATATCAAGACTAGCGAATACAACAGGGAACTATGCTATAAGTACTACGGGGCCGGGTCTTGGGGTTCTGGGATGTCTGGGATGGGTTCCGGGGGTCATTGAGTAGCGGCAGGGGCTGCATACCGGGATCCTGCGTGTGGGGCGTGCGATCAATTGGCGCGGATGGAGCCGTGATGCGTGATGCGCGATGGCCGGAACGAGTCGTGTGATCTGATCGTTGATCGGGGCTGGTGGTGGCTGATGGCAGTCCTTGATGCGCATGATGGCAGTGTCGGAGGTTGTGATGGTGGGGCGTGTCCTGTGGGGTTGGAGGGAGGGTCCTGGAGGGTGTTCCGGGGGTGTCCCGGGGTGGGCCCGGAGGGGAGGGGTCGTGACACATCAGACCGATGCAACGCGATATGAGAATAAGAAGCCATACAAATAGTTGACCCTGAAAAGTTGCTTATAATAGATGGCTGCAATGTGACACGAGACAGTATCAGCTCACCAGACATTCTGTAGCCTATCTTATCATTGCATACACATATACAAAAATGGACAACAAGTACGACGAAAGCAATGCAAGTGCGTACTGAACGAAGCCTTTTAGAATTATAAAAATATATTTAAATGGACATTAACATAGGAAGTACCTTGGAACGACATGTCGAGTATGACGAGCATAGGGGGGAAGCATGACTCCATGACATTCTTCAGGTGAAATGAAAATATATATGTATCATGTCCACACATAGAGTTAATGTCTTGTGAAGAACCCAGAATGGAAAAGTACGGTAGTCGTACGGCAGTACGAAAGCCCAAAAATATGGAGAATCCTACTAGCAGACCAGGACGGCAAGGTGACAAACGAGGAAGCAATATTCACGGTGTACAGTGCAATAGCAGACATAGATCTGCCCCCGTTTAAGATAGGAGGATCTATAAAATGAGCGTTCAATGATGCTACACATATTGAAGATGGCTGATAGGGATGTAGTGAATTCAATTGGAAGTGTAAATACCTTAAACAGTCAATAAAGCTGGACAGGCTTGGCATGCAGCAGTTTGACGATGCCATGGCTGCAGCAAAAACAGTATACAAATCATTTGACCGGGAGTTCAAAGAGGGCAAACTGGAAGAATGGTCAGAAGAAATGTCAGACGAAGGAAACAAGATATTGTACGCAAACAATAGGGTGTTTACACCTGCAAAGCACTTGGACAAATGAGAAGTTCACATTCTGTTCAAAAAGGATACTGACCCCACCGGATTGCTCGAAAAAATTGCATGAGGGAGATTCAAGAGAACATCAGACAATGTCGTCGAGTATGCGCAAGCAAGGATAACACTGGAAGGAGATAAAATGTAAGAATATACGGACAACGACCATAAAACACAGATGCTCACACAAATCAAAGGTTCAAGAGGATCAAACCACAGACCTTCCAAATCAGCGATATAGTTGCGGCGCAGGTATCCTTTGCAGTCGTTCCATTGAGAGGAGGGAAGTACAAGATGTTAACAGTTTTGAGATCGAAAACGCTGCTGGATGAAACATTTGCACTGGTGAGCGGCCATATAAACAATAAATGTATTCTTCTCACTCTGACAATTACCAAGAAGAGGAAGGGGCAACCGCTCAAATGCAAAGACTACGAGCCAGTGAAAAGGAAGCTCCGAACATATGAAGACAATGGAGAAACCCAACAGAGGGCCAGCAAGGCGGTCAGTACCAGCAATTTTGAGCAACAAATGTTGAATTACATGAACATTGACGACTGATAACTTACGATGGCTTTGATACTACCTATTGAGACATTTTTACCCAACGCGGTCCGTTCTGTTTTCACCGAGTTATCCTATTTCTCACATCTGGTCAATCGGTCGTCTCTGCTGAATTGTTCCGCAAGCTCTCATCGCCGTTCCCTCATTGCCTTTCTATATTAACCCGAGTACCAAGCACCACATAAACCACCGTCCATAGTGCTAACATACAATATACTACCGCCCACATCATGTTGTGTCATTTGTTTGTTTTTTTTTGTATTTTTCCCAGTTAATACAGTAATAACTAAGTGTCATCATCAAAACAACATGTTGTAATAAGTGTCATCGCATCAAAATAATACATCCATTATATAATCGACCATAT
>QGOA01011344.1:0-21737 GCA_003313075.1 Termitomyces sp. MG16
AGATACGTGCAGGAGGGATGATACCTTCAAACAGATCTCCAAGTGAAGCTCACCAGCACCAGCAACAATGTGTTCACCAGTCTCGGATATCCAGGCTTGCACGCAAGGATCGGATTTGGACAGACGCTTGAGTCCTTCAACAAGCTTGGGAAGATCAGCCGCATTCTTGACCTCAACAGCGACTTGAACGACAGGGGACACAGAGAACCTCATAACCCTCATGTTGTGTGCGGTTTCAGATGTGGTGAGAGTTCCACTCTTGAGGAGGAATTGATCGATACCAACGAGACCAACAATGTTACCAGCGGGACAATCTTCAATAGGCTCGATATAGCGACCCATCATCAACACGGTACGCTGAATAGCTTTGACGAAGAGGTCCTCCTTTTTGCCAGGGATGTAGTTGGGGCCTTGGATACGGATCTTGGGGCCAGAGCGGACGGTACCAGAGAAGACACGACCGAAGGCATAGAAGCGACCTTTATCGGAGGTAGGCACCATCTTGGAAACATAGAGAACGAGAGGGCCACGGGGGTCACAGTCGCGAATACCAATTGCCGACTCATCGTCAAGAGGACCTTCATAAAGGGTTTCTACACGATATCTCTGGGCGGTTGCGGGAGAAGGAAGGTTGATAACTATCATCTCCAGCAACGAATCTCCGGCGGGAAGGAATTTACGCATGATGACCTTGAGCAATGCCTTGCCCTCTAGGTCACGTTCATCCTGGGCCAACTTCACTTCTAACTTCTCAAGCATTGTGGTAACCGCCTCCTTTTTGAAGTTCATAACACCATCGAAAATCTTGAAGATGGGATCAAGGACGAAAGAGTTAAAGGCACGCTCCAAAGGCTTTCCGTCAGCACCTGTGGGATTTGTAGTCCATTTGCGTGTAGCTGGATTGAAGAAATTGTCGCCCCACAACTTGGCCATCATCTTTTCCTTGTCTACACCGAATTTCTTCGCGTAGCGAGACGCAAATTGGCGAAGGGAGAAGGCCCATCCATGTAGGCCGGAACCAAAAGCGACTGTTCCCTTGTCAGGATAGACTTGGACGTCGCCGAGGGCCTCATCGTGATATGTAGAAATAATAACGTTCACGCTCTCGATCGTACGCTGGAAGGATTGATAAAGTGATTCCTTATCGACCTGGAGTTCTAGCAAGGCACGATCGACCTTGTTTATGATAACGACGGGTTTTATGCGTTCACCAAGGGCCTGTCGGAGAACCGTCTCTGTTTGGACGCAAACTCCTTCAACGCAGTCTACTACGACAAGGGCACCATCAGTAACTCGGAGTGCGGCCGTAACTTCCGAAGAAAAATCAACGTGGCCCGGAGAGTCGATCAGATTAATCAAAAATTCATGGCCTGTTATCGCACACAGCGGTTCAGGACTAAAATCAAGGAGATAAACGTCACACAACGCGTACCCTCAGTTTTCTGTTTGATAGCCGGCAATTCCTCCTTGTCCACCTCGAAGTACATCGAGATTGCAGTGGACTTAATCGTAATACCACGTTCTTTTTCATCCTCACGCGTATCGGTGAACCGCACATCTCCAGCCTTAGCGGCGGCTATAATTCCGGCTTTCGACACGAGAGAATCGGTCAGGGTGGATTTTCCATGGTCGACTTTATTCACACCACACGATAAGATTATTTCTCTAAGATTGCACATAGGTACACTTACCATGAGCAATAACGCTCATGTTACGAATATTTGTGGGCCGGTCCATAAGTTGCCGGATCTGATCTGCAATCGCGATACGACGATGAGCGATGTATAAACATTGACCCCGACGACGGAGATAGATTGTTTAAGCGACTGACCGACTGTAAAGTTGCTAAACAGATCGGGGACGATGAGGGCTGAATTCGATCGATCAAAGCGATGAACACGTACACCATGGTGTCTAAGCTCTGGTGGGTTGGTTCTCAATTTATTTAAATCTAGATGGGACGACTAGAAGTGTGTACACGGACGATGCTGTCAACAAGCGGGGGCAAGAAGCAACGTGCGGTCGATGTGGTTGGGGGTTTGGCAAAATTTGATTACATACTTTATCGATATGTGTTTTAGGGCAGGCTCTCTACGTCAGCACGGCTATCATACAATATTTCACATCCATATGTACGTGTCCAGGGTCGAGATCTCTATATAAATCAATTCAAATCTCTTTCAATTGACAAAATACTGGTGTACATATTGATTCCGTGTAAGGTGCCTGTCGAATCACTCATCCAATGTCTTACCTCTCTCTTCATTCTCATGATGTCAGACTTTGGAATGCTCTTTGATGGACTCACCTGACCCGGGAAATATAAGAGTCCAAACTCGTTTTTTTCTCATTCATGGCAAATTCCCAACTTTTCCCTCTCGAAGTCAACTCTTCGACTGGAGAACCATTCTTGCGGTTGAGGAACCACAAGCAAATCATCATTACACCCCCGCGACCAGAAGATGTTGCACTTTACCCCGCCATCATGAATGATCCTCGTATTTATGAATGGTTAGGTAGTCCGCCTTTCCCTTATACAACTGGTATGCTTAACACCATAATTACTAAGGCCTCTTTAGTGACACAGTTTCAAAGAACATGCGGAAGAGTGGTATCAAAAAACAAAGGCCTTATCAGATGACGCTCTCGAAAACCTCGACACTGCTCGTGATACACCAAACCCCATTTTAGTAAACGTTTGCCCAGTCAGAAACATCCGTGAATTGAAGGAGGATGGCTCCGACGTGTTTTTGGGCGACATTGGGATCTTGAGAGTGACAGATGGCAAGTTTCTAGTCCCGTATGACGAGGATATCAACGAGGAGGCGAAAACAAAGTACAAGGCGGCCAACGATGCTCTCCCATTAGGTGACCCAGATATTGCTTGGACCATCGGCTGTAAGTGGCTTCAGCTATCTAATCGCAACCTGTTTCTCATTGTCGTAGACTACATAATACCAAGTTACCATGGTCGAGGAATTATGACAGACGCGTTGCAGACCTTAATGTGGGATTGGGCAGTTCCTAGGATGGGAGTGCGACATTTCATTGTGAGCGCATTCGAAGGCAACGCTGGTAGCCTTCGGGTGTTTGAAAAGAGTGGGTTTGTGCCGTCAAGGTTCTTTGAAAACCATATCCAAATGAGAGAACAGTGGCGCAACCTTCATGTCATGGAATGGAAGTGGTCGGACAATGAACCTCCGAGAACTTTTTAAACGACTTCTGTAGAATGAATGAGGATGAGTTTTTTTATGTAATTACTATGGCCTGGCATTCGTTCAAGTTCGGACCTCAGTTGCGTGGTTAGCCAGTGGCTGCGCTCCTCTACCTAGGGTAGTGGCAGTGGTACCGCAAAACAATTTCGTCGAAAACTGAGGACGTGTCAAGTTTTGCAGGGCTGTAATCATCTAATGATCAAAAGCCGCAGTAGTGGTAAAGCAAGCTTGGAGAATATGGGAATATGCTGTTGATCATAGTGAGTAAATAAAAGGGGACGTGTGAATCATCCATACAAGAGGAGGTTGTCACACTGCACCTGCAAAAACCAACTTCTCACCCCAACCGACGCTCCTTCCTCCGTCTCTCGTAGACATTGACATGCCTCCCCGTGGAAGCGAAGGGCTTGATTTCACCCCCATTCTCACTCACTATCTTTTTCTCTTCACTACAATCCTTGCAATTGTATGTTTGCCACAAATTTCCACATCTGTGTCTTTCATGCTCATTCCATTCTCGTGTCTAGATAGCATGGTTTGTAGCGTTCATTGGCCAAATTGTGACTACGGCGCGTTGTAAGTTGATGTTTCCCATATCCGTTCTGTAAGTTAATGTCAACCATCGCAGTTGGCAACGGCAGTGTTGGTGTCCTTTGGTTTGCAATCTTTCTCCAGCTTTTCCTCGTTCTCGGCGTTATCTACACTCTCGCAAGTGATTCGATATCAATGCACCGCTTTCAAATTTCTGTCTTCGGCTCCATCGCTATCGTTTTCGCCGTCATCGGCGTCAACCAAGGCATATTCACACATGTTGGTTCCATGGTTGCAGTGGCTGTCGGCTGGCTACTCTTAGCCATTGTTGATATCCTCTGGGTTCTCTATTTTACCTCCGAGGAAGACTCTCTTTCACTATACATCTTCAACTCCATGGGCACAGGCGGCCTTACCCCTCCTTCGCGTCGTCGTAGGACACGTACGCAAAACTCAGTGCACATGGCTGCCAGCAACGGCTACGTGGGCAACTATGGATCAGGTGGCGGCATTGGATCACACGACCCATACGAGTCCAAATATGTTTCAGGCGTTGGCGACGGTACGTATGCAAGCACCGGTCCTGCTGGAATCAGAAGTCAAAATAGCTTCACAGGCGTAAGTATTAACGAACAGACCAGGAGTGTAGGGAACGTTACCACTGGCGCAGGAAGCATCCACAATTCGCCCATGACAGGAGCTGCCTCAGTCGCAGGCGGTGATACCCAAGGACCTGGTTCACCGCTTATGGCCGGTGTTGGCGCAGTGGGTTCAGTAGGAACATCAACCCTTCAGGAGAACACGAATCCAGCCGAGCCGACCTTCCTTTACAGAGCTAAAGCCTTGTATGGATGTAAGCTTCTTGTTTCAACTGTTTGTCTTATACCTGACTTATAACCTTAGACACTGCATCCCCTGATGACCCCAGCGAAGTTACTTTTGCCAAGGGTGACATACTTGACATCGTGGATAAAAACGGAAAATGGTGGCATACTAGGAAGCCGGATGGGAAGATTGGAAGTGAGTATGATTCCTTGTTCCCCGTTTATTAATATTGATTTCGTATCTGTAGTCGCGCCTTCAAATTATTTACAGATAATCTGAGAACGTTTGCCTCATCGGCTGCTAGATGCAGCTACGTGATCAAATGTCTACTTTACGACAGTTTCCCATGATCCTTTATTCCTCTAGAGGCATAGTATTGTTCTTGCATTTCGATCTTACCCTGCGAAGTTTGCTGTTGTCTTTCTTCCCCTTCCCCCTTTTACTATACCACAGTCTATCCTAGCACATTTTCCTTTGTCTATAGCGTTCCAACATCAATACAGTGATATTTCGACGTACAGTAAGACTCCAGAGATTGTATTGTGTTTGTCCGATGATTGGATTCACGACATTGTTGTTGTACATAAATCGATCTTTAATTGGACCTGAGCCTGGGTCAACGTCGTCGACCTCCGCTACCCAGAACGACAAGGCGTGCTCCCCGTTTCTTCCGTCCACCAGCAGTCCTTTCTAACTCGTGCCAAGCTGCATCTAAATCCCATTCATCTACTTCACGCGGTTGAGATGGCGCTTGAGCCCTGGTTCCATTCGCCGGTGCTGAATGTAATGCAGAAGCAAAACTCCGTGCTCCCCAGGCTCCGGAACCCTGTGGAAGAGACATTACAGGTGCATCCTCCTGTGGATGTTCCTCAAAATTATCCACAGTAGGAAGGGATACTGGGGTGGAAAAACTATGAGACGGCCTCACGTTCGACCAAGCTGAGTTGAATTTCTCCTTCTCCTCCGCCCGAGTGCGAGCACGATCGTCTTTCCGTTCCTTCTCCTTTTTCCGTGCAGTCCGCATCTTGAGTGCGCCCTCGAAACTCTTCAAACCGTCAGCGCCAACCACGTTCAACAGATCAGCCTCGATAAATACGACATCAGCACCCTCTGGCAAGTGGGCCAGATACTTGCACCGTTTTCGGAGATCATCATCGACGGTTCCTTCTGCGAATGATTCGACACGGATAGGAATAGTGTCTGGGAAGGAAGAATAACTCTTGTAATGGGTGAGCAGGATCTTGATATCCAGAGGATGTAAGAACAGCGGAAGCCCAGACGCAGCCTGATAATAATAGTATGTGGACGTCGAAGGAGGCGGTGGATTGACATTGCGCCGTTGCCTAGGACCAATGCGATTAGAGGCATGTGAAGCTTTAGTACCCTCCACGTTACCCGGCAAGGGCGTAGAGGTCTTAGTCGGGGCTGAGGATTTAAGCGCAAGGAACTCTGATGGTATGTCGGACGTGTCCAGACACGCTGCATCCTCTGTCTTTCGATTATGATCGTGGAGAGCATGCCGTTCTTCAATTTCGCGTTGATCACGAGTTGCCTTAGCGATCTGCTCTTTCAGTGATGGAGTATCCAATGCGTTTGCCTTCGCAATTTGATCACGGACTTTCTTATCAGCACCATCCACGAATGATAGACCGAGATAGTCATTCATTCCGGCCAGGATCCGTCGTTCAATAGCAAGCTCGTTGAGGTCTTTGGAAAGATCGGACGTGAGATACGCCGGAGTGGCGAGCATGAACTTCGCAAAGTTAAAAACATCTGGAAGGAAATGGAATGGCGCCTGGTGTGGAGGAAGAAGATCAGAAGGCCAAGTCCGCGACCGAGGTAGGGCAAGGGTCGTAATCTGTGGGCGCTGTACCAACCGCATGTGCATCGTCGATCCTGTACGAGGTACAAAATCGGATGAATTGTCTGACGCAAAAGAAGATGAAGATGCTGGGGATGGAACTGCACCATCCTTTAGATAAGGTGGTCCATCATACCATTTAACTGCCTTGAGTTGCATCTCATTGACAGAGTCAAAGCAAATGGGGCATCTGGTCCGTTTTTGGTCGGATGTCTCGAGATAATGAAGTATACAAGGAAAACAAAATATCTATACAGCGTTAGACTAAACGTGATAATAAATTGAAATACAACACTGACGTGTCCACATTTCGACATACGTGGTGCAGAGGGCGGAGAAAGGCAGATCGGACAATGAGCATTGTCCTGCCCACAATTGTCTTGCGCTGTAGAGCCAGAAGGAGACATAACCACCGAAGAACGAGGTACGATTATCTGAAGAATGTCATCCCATTGAAAAAAGCTATAAGTGGATATGATTAAGACGAAAACGTGTAAATGCAATTGATACACACATGTCTGGATCAGCGAAGTGAACTGTATAATCACCCGTCGGTTTCATGACGAAGCGATACTGTGCATTGACAAAACCTGAGGAGGGAAACCTGGTCAAGAGCCAAGTTTCGAGAACCTCACGTCCTAGAACATACGTTCTTTGCTCCGCACACTCTGTTGTATGCCTGTCTTCCTACTTCTCCTGGAGAAATTAACAGGTGGTCGTGCCTGCCTGGGAGGAAGAGTGAAGTTGAGGAGATGGTTCAAGTCCTGGCTTGAAGCCATCTTCTGAGGACGCCTGGGCGTTGCTGATTGGGATGAAGGAGTTCTTGACATCATTAACGCTATGGGTAATTGACAGAGAGCTGTCGGGAACGTCTGCCTGGCAGACGTCCACGGTGGATGTGCTCCCAAGGAGTCCGTCTTTGTCTTATGTCATGACTCAATCTATGCCGAGACACGTGCGCGGTTCCCGCCTCTTCAAAAGCGATGGCCAAAAAGTCCCTCAACCCCGCAGACTCGTATCGTAAGGCGCAGCGCAAAAAGGAGCTGAAAAAAGTTTGTCGCTGTGTCGTAACACTATAAGTGGCTTAAATAACACAATAGTAGAACAAAGCAGAGAGGTCGAAGGCGCGCGACTTGGCCTTGGTCAAGAAGGATACATGGGGTTAGTTTATCGATTACAGTCCATGTCAATTAATCACCTCTTACCGCAGATCTTGAGGATGAAATCCAGAAACTTGAAGAGGCTAAAATTCCAAAGGAACAGGACCGACTGGCTGAACTCAAGGCTGAACTGGAGAAGATTAATCGCAAAAAAGCAGAGTATGTGGCGGAGCACCCGGAACACCGCCGACTAGTCTACCGCCCACGTAGGAAGGACGGAGATGCTCCTCCAGAGGAAATTATACTGCCAAAACGAAAGATATTTAACAAGAAGGGACTACCACGACATCCTGAGCGGAGCATCTACTATGATCCTGTTATGAACCCTTATGGCGTTGCTCCACCAGGAATGCAATACATGGAAAGAGGTAAGTTCACACTTCTGAGAACGTCAATTTGAAGTTGTGATTCAAGTTATCCTCTAGCACCATTACCTGGAGAAGTTTGGACAGATGAAGAATCATCAGACGATGGTATTCGCCATCTCTAGTTGATGCTTCCACTTTGCCTGACATCTCTATAGATGATGATATCGTAATGCCAGAAGGTCCACCTCCTCTTCGTAAATACGACGAAGAGGATTTCGACGTTGATGGTATTGAGATGCCTGATGGACCTCCTCCTCGACAGGAAGATCAAGGTACTTTACTCTCTATCTGATTTGCTTCGGTAATAACTTGCCATTTTCTGCTATATACCAGAACCACCACTACCCTTACCACCTCTTCCACCTCTTCCATCTCTACCACCTCTACCACCTCTTCCACCAGGTCTACCCCCACCATCACACATCAGCATGCCCCCTATCGGACCACCACTGACACCAGGCTTCCCCTCTCCTGGTGTCGGCTATCCTATGACCCTTCCTCCTCTTCCTCTAGATTTTCCCCCTGGAAACATTCCACCGCCACCACCTCTTGGTTTCCCGTCTCCAGGCTTTCCATCGAATAGTTATATGCCCCCTCACATGCCACCACCACCCCCTGGTTTCTTTCCTCGGAAAGATCAACCTTCGATACAAGAAAACCTCACTTATCAAGGCGGCTGGCCCACCGTTCCACCTCATCCTTCACTTCCTCTTAAACCCACGTCGGCAGCCCATACTCCACAACTAAGCGAGCAAAGCTCTGAAAAGAGGAGTGCAGAACTTTTATCAGCGAGTGTATCAGCAGAACCGCAACTGCGCGATTTGAAGAAGGAAGCAACTGCATTTGTACCGACGGCGCTTAAAAGGAAGAAGCCTGGGACATCTATTTCCTCTTCCCGAGTCAATGCTGCACCAGGTGTTGAGGATGGTAAACAGGAGCCTGCCGGTCCTGCTCGACCCGACCTATTGAGTACTCTCCAAACGAAGTTTGGTTCTGCTCCTCTTCCACCAGCTCCTTCTGCGTCAAGAGCAAAGAAGGTCGAGAAAAAGAAAGACGACTACGATAAATTTATGGAAGAAATGAGTGATATCCTCAGCCCTACCAAGGAGACTGTCTAGACAGTGTATCATCATGTATATATACGCTAGTCTCAGCGATGTGAAAGTTGACCAGGGCGAAACCATACGCCTCCATAAGCTTTCCCTCGTATATTCGAATTCGTGACATGCATTTGTAATATACATATGAACGCGTGACAAATCCTTGCTACGAAATACCTTCAGCTCTTCCTCATCCATATATGAGTAGTAGCTCAACATACAACAATATTCTCCTTTCCCCACGCCCCTACGCTCGACGCTCAGGCAAACTACTCCTTTTGCCTCTTCTCCCATCGCCAAAGACCTTAACACCTCTACCTTCAGAGGTATGGTCTGAAATCGTCGCATACGTGCTGCTTTCTGAAGGAACGGCCGGCGTTGCCAGCAGACTACTGAGGATCTGCAAGGGGTTTACTGTACGTGTCATGCTTACCCTCAGCAACTTGGAAGTCGAGACAAATTTGTCAGGAAATCGCGTTGCCCTTGGTATATTCGCGTGTTGACCTTCCTACCCTTCTTTCTTTGGAAAGGTTTCAAAAACGACTTCATTTAGCAGAGCAGAAATGGGATTCCATACGCCGAATACCATATTCAACTCCTGGTAGATGGGTCCAAACTATCGACCTCTCAGGACTTGCCTTCACGGGACAGGCGGAAGCTCTGCAATTTGACTCGATCCTGACCTATCTGTTTCCTCTGGTGCCATTCCTAGCCCGTCTGATATTAAATCCCTCATATGTATTGAGCCGACGAGCATTGGCATCCTTGGGTGAGCGCGACGAAGTTGTGAATTTGCGCTCACTACAGGGATTTAGTTACCTATTTGGTCCTGTGGAGTCATGGGAACATGATTCATTCATTGTGCTGTTGAGAAAATGCATTAACCTCGAAGAGTTGGACGTGGTAGGTCAAGGACCTGATCCTGCTGAATTGGAATCCAATCATGGAAATACCGGTGATTTTCCTCCGGAGTTCTTCAAGCCCTTGAATTTACAAAGGCTGAAGACGCTCTCTCTCCTATCGATGTTCAGCTCTCCGCTTATTATGGCGTTGCTGACTTCCTCTCTTCCTTCCCTCCGGAAACTCGTGCTTACGCCTTATGATGACATCCCATACCCATTGTCTCTAGTCTCCCACTTTATATCTACCCACGGGGAGATGCTTCAGTCTCTCCTGCTATCTACTCCAAAATCATGGCCAACTCGGTTACATCCTTCTCCTTGCACACTTCTCGAAACATGTCCCCATCTACGCCATCTTTCGTTGGAGCAGCCCGTCCCTGCACTTGTTCTGGCAGGAACTCACCCATTGCAAATCCTTTCCATTCCGCGACCTACTTCCGACGTTTGGCACGCTTTGGAAAAACTACTTCCACGTCTTCCTCAATTACGCGTCATACGGACGAGAGACGTCCGCTGGCTCAGGATAGGCATGAATTCAAGAGCTCAAGAAGCCGGTATTCAGGGAGAGATGAAAGAATGGAGTAAACGCTTGAGCCGGAGAAGCATCCGCTTTCTTGATGCAGACTGGAGTGATATCAGGATTTAAATTTAAGGAGCCGAGCAAGAACTCAGGTGGTCCCCCATATATTTTCCATCTAGGTTACGCCTTAGCCATACTGTATCCTCTTCATAATCGAACTTTCCCGCTCATCATGTTTGCTCCAATGGTGCAAGTTGATGTTGACAGTGCCGCGCTCCATCTTGTGAAACGCTTTTTTCAAATCCATCACTCTTCGCACGCAAGTAAAAAGGACTTCACCACATACCGGCAATAGGGCTTTATCGTTCCGCACAATTCTTACTTGAGCTGAGGTATGGCACGGAGAAACCCCAGGAGTGCCGGAGAGAAAGTGCCGAGGGAGTGCCGGAAAAGGAAGTCCCTACAGACCCTTAGGGAACTTCCTCTTCGACGACTCCTCTCTAGGTGAGCAACCTGTTATCAGAGAGAACTTCCTCCGATGTTGACTACAAACTAGTCCAGCATGACTTAAAATACATTATTTTTAAATATCCTCCACACCCTTCAAGGATGAAAGGACAGCTCTAGAGGTGAAAAGACAATGCTGACCAAGAAATGAGGACAAAAGGGCAATGCTGACGTTAGAGTAAGATGTAGGGTTTTGAAGTTCACAGCAGTCGGGCTGGGTCATGGTTGAAGGAAGCAGGGTTGATTGATGTTGATTTCAGAGTAGTGCAGACCCGGACCCTGAAAAGACAGAAATGACGAGGCACCTTCGTGTCAAGACGGGGAAAGGAAAAACGACGAGGAGCTAAGTACGACTGGGTGCAGGTAACGATATTCTAAAAACACGTTAAGAACGTTGTCCCTGCACCCAGTTTTCATATCGACGAACACGCAAACACTTATAAACACTCGTTCTCCTCTGACTGAATGCATTGATGGACCTCTTGAACTATATTCTTACTTCATAATTTACTGCAGGCCGTTTGGGAAAAGAAAGTAGGGGATGTCCGATTATAAGACCGCCAAAGAGGACTGGGTTTCTGGCCTGTCTGGTTCAACGGTGATGCATGTTAATTTTGTCTCCTTCACAGGACTTGTAAGTCTCCCGTTCATATAGGGTGCTTTTTTGATAGGTTGTCGTAGAACACCGTGATTTTATACTCGTTTCTCGTCTCTCGAGCCCTACCATCGCAGCCGATATCCTTTCCGGTACAATGGATGGTCCTGGTTTTCCCTCTCCTTCTGTCAATGACACTCTATGCGAACATGCCAGTGATACTTTCTATTACTATACTTATTCTAGCCTATTTCATCTCCTTTTTCCCTCTCCAATATTCCGGTACTCCACTGCCATCGCAAAATCCTATGCCATCGAGCCCTCAACAATTCAAGGCAACGGGCCCACAAATATCACCTCTGCCTGCTGTGACCATCTACAGAGCACACATGATGCTATTGACTATCCTTTGTATTCTGGCTGTCGACTTTCCGGTTTTCCCCCGCACTCTGGCCAAGTGTGAGACGTTTGGTGTATCACTGGTATGCACTCGCTACATATCAAATAATGTCTTTTGACGGGTTCAAGATGGACCTCGGTGTTGGTTCTTTCGTCTTTTCCCAGGGGCTCGTTTCTGCCATCCCTTTACTCAAGAACCCTGCGTATCTTTCGGCACCAGCGATTCCCAAAATACGTACAGCAGTTCAGAAGTCATTTCCTATCATCTTGCTAGGTATCGTACGCGTACTCCTCGTAAAAGGTACTTCGTATCCTGTAGGCCTCTTTCTTTTCTAGGTAATCGAGTTAATTCATCTGCTTGCTGAGTAGGAACACGAATCAGAGTACGGGACACACTGGAATTTCTTTATCACACTATCCCTACTTCCAATTCTTCAAGTGGTTCTACATCCTGTTGTCAAGCATGTCCCTATTGCTCTCTTGGGTATTTTAGTGGCTTCTGGTAACGATTATCTCTCGAAACACATGAAAATGCAATGAAATGACGATATTGCAGCACATCAAATGATGTTGTCGTTCCCTGGAATGCATGACTTTGTACTGCATGCTCCTCGAATTGGGATTGTTAGTGCCAATAAGGAGGGCCTTGTTTCCCTGACAGGCATGTGGTTGCTAGATAGGCGGCTCACCATTTTGACATTATCACCTAGGTTACCTGGCTATACACCTCCTCGGCTTATCTGCTGGAACAGTCGTACTTCCACCATCACCGAAGTATCTCAGTCGAGCACTCAAAAGACAAGGTCGGCCCCGCAGCGATAGCGATGCTCAGGATGACCGCAATAGACTATCCGCGCTACGGGAGAACGGTCACACAGCCATGGTACTGTTTTCTTACACCTTTATCTGGTGGACTTCCTTCTACGTCTTGAAATATTTTGGTGTTGGTGGTGCAGGGGTATCACGAAGAATGGTATTGTTAACAAACCTTTTCCCAACCACATATGAAACTGTTTCAGGTTAACATGCAATACGTCTTCTGGGTCGCCGCTTTCAATACAAGTTTTATTCTGGGATACCTTCTGATCCATATGAACTATCTATTTATCTACTCGCAGCGGTCATCAAAAGTCCCCGAGAACAAAAATGAAGTTTATCAGTCGAGCCAACAAGAATTTGATGTGCCGCCTTTGCTCGAGGCCATCAATAAGAACGGACTAGTTCTGTTCCTCGCGGTGAGTTGCATCACACATTTCCTGTTCCTTCGAAAAATTGAAGAACCACAGGCCAATGTAGCTACCGGTCTAGTGAACCTTGCCATTCCAACGATGTATACATCTGATATATGGGCCATCATCATTCTTAGTGTTTACTCGTTCAGTTTGTCGTGGTTGGCATGGATCTTTCGGGATAAGAAACTAGTGAAATTGTAGAATAAACGAGGAATGTTAGAGTTAGACTTATTTGGCAAGATGTCGGGCAAGAATGAACCAAACGAAAGAATCGAGTTTTTTTGAGCTCAGAAGTATCCAACGAGTCCGATGACAAAAGAAGAACATCAGGTTCTAAGCCAAACGAAAGAATCGAGTTTTTTTTGAGAGCTCAGAAGTATCCAACGAGTTTGATGACAAAGGGCATCAGGTTCTAGCAATGGTGGTTACATATCGGCCAGGTGTTGCATGCAAAAGGATTGAGTATTATGTACAAAAATAAGATGTCGTAGCCTGACGTCGTCACTTAGTTAGGCGACACGAACAAAATGAACAAACTTACCTCAGACTAGTCCTTAAACTCTCCGATGCCCATAAGTGCGTTTTTTCTGCTTCCAACAACCTTATATCCCCGCGGTGCCTTTCTAGCCAGCCTTTGCTCGCGTGCAGTCATCACCTGCGATGAGGGCACATTATGAACCTCCACTAACTCCTTCACTCTCAGAATTTTGCCAGCAGCCTCAGGAGTATGTCGATGATATACTGTTTGCATGCGACGATGAAGCCCTAGTGCGACGAGGGTGCCTTTGATTTTATCGCCAAGAGAGATAGCTGAACGGCGAAGGGTGATTTTGTAGTGTGTCAAGGGCTCGGGCTCAACATGGAGAGGAACGCCGGAAGCAGGCGTGTTTGAGAGTTGTGAGGTGGTTGTTAAATTGCGCGAGACATTGCGCCACTGAGTCTGAAGCAGCCGCTTGGATGTCGACGCCATTGAGCAAACTTTCAAAGTAAAACTCCGGCGGCACTGTTCTTGAATAAACATAACCAAATAAATCTATTTATGGCCTTGAGGCTCGGGAACGCTCCAAGCTTAAGGCGAAATATAATATCAGTTGCTAAAAATTCTATTTTCCAGGAGTTACTCAGTATTGTGTCTGCGAAGAGGTCCACATTATGCGTGTTGCTTCGCCTGTGCACGTTTTATGTCTGCGGGTTGAAAACACGGTCTATTGCCTTCGGACGAACCCGACCCTATCTCCGACGCACCATCTTCTCTTGATCAAATTCGAGCTGTCTCAAGACTTGTAAACAAAAAAGCAACTAGTCACAGCAATCATATCTATGCACACTCATGCCGTGCTGATACACCTGAAGCATAGGCACGGAAACGCGGGTTTGGAAGAATCCTCATAAAGCTGTCATGACGGAAATGGAAATCGTTGTTCTCGTAATACCTTGATATCCTGGAGAACAACCGGAGTGGTTGACTATTCTGGGATGATGCCCATGAGAGAGCCGGTGTCAAATAGGTACATATCATCTTCTGTTCTCTAACCCTTAGACTACTCCTTCGCCATGTCGTCCCAGGCCCAGCGCCAGTCGCTATACGTCGACATTGATCCTTATACGTATAGCTACGAAGTTCGCAGATCCCCACAATCCAACTCCCCTGCATCTTCTACGAACGTCAGTCTCGACTTAGCAGGCACGAGGAGCAGTGATACTGGCACGCCCCTTTGCGTCGTCCTCTGCATGTATGACTGGACTTCGAACGATCCAGATCATCTAAACTTCACCAAGAACGAAATCCTCGACGTAGTAAAGCAAGAAGAGAGTGGATGGTGGGCGGCAATGCGAAGCGACTCTGAAATTGGGTGGATACCTCAGGCCTACGTTAATCGCCTTTCCAACGACATGGCAGAGAAGTTACGGCAAACACCAAAGCAGTTTCGCTGCGAGGAATACCAGGCCGAACAGCTATACACAAGCCACTCTCCTATATATGATCCAGTTGAACCTCTGTCTCCTTCTCCTCCAAGCCCTCGCGTTAGCAGGCGTGAGCGCGTGCGTAAATATCTTTCAATTATGTCTGTTGCAAATTGTTGACATCACATCTCTTAAAGTTACCAAGGGTCCATGACCCTGATTCAACATACCGCCTGTTTTTCCAACGTATTCAAACAGATCAAAATACATCTTATCAAGCGCAAGCGTCACACCCATATACTTCCTACTGCCAGAAGCCAACTCAATTCATCAGTCATATCGAACAAGAGTCTTCCCATGTGCGACATCGAGCAGGCACTATACCAATTTCAACTCCCGCTACCACTACTGCAAGACGTCGCGACGAACCAGCCTCTGCAACAGCGCCCAGACCCTTGTATGAACTCCATAACCCTGATGTAGCCTTTTCCAAGTCAAAGAATGCCATTGAAGGCCTAATAAAGCTTAACATTAACAATTCATCGGTGGCGGCACAAGCTGAGAAACCACCGCCCCGGATTGCGGAGCCATGGACCTTCAAGCCATTGTACGCCGACCAGCTGGAATTTGACGATAATGGACAACTACGTTTTGGAACATTGAAGGCTCTCGTCGAGAAACTAACTTGTGGAAAGCAACTATTGGATCTCCAGCGTAGGGCGTTGTTATCTACTACTAGGATGTCTTGACCAATCTCTTTATACAGGCGGCACTGAGGATCTGTTCTGTGATGTTTTCTTGACGACTTTCCGGACGTTTATGACATCGGACGAACTTTTTGAGATGCTGGTTGAAGCTTATCGAATGGAAGATCAACCAAAAGATCTTGCCAATGCAGAAGTTGCCGAATGGAAACAACACTTGGTTGCGACGCAGACGCGCGTCCTTGAAGTGTTTTCTTCGTGGCTTAATCATCATAGACTTCTGCAAGACGATGCGCACATTGCCCAGAAGCTATCTGGCTTCTTAGAACGTATTAAAGCGCCCCCTTTGGCGTTGACAAGCCGGCATCTCGAAAGGCAAATTCAGGATCTGGTACAATGACTCAGTTTGAATAATTCACTGTCATTCTCACAATTTTTCTTTCTAGACTTTCAGCATCAACTTACCCACACGAAGCTTGCCTAAGAAGGTCAAGAAATCGAAACCACACAAAAACGATTTGCATCGTCTTGATCCCGCAGACATCGCAGAGCATCTGACGTTGATTGAGTCGGAACGTTATGTTAAAGTTACCTCCAAGGAATGCCTACTTCATAATAACAAACATGCGACGTCTACGAACTTGACAGAGTTTTGTAGCACCCATGACAAAATAGTGTCTTGGGTGAAAAGTAGTATTCTCACTGGTGATGGGCTGGGGACACGAGCATCCACCATTGCGCTCTGGATCAAGGTGGCAGAGGTTGGTCTCTTGTTTAATGATACGGCTTTCGTTGCGCTCAACCAGCACCTAGAAATGCAAAAATATGAACAACTTTGCTTCCATGAGTGCTGTTATCAACGCCCTCTCTAGCACCGTAATCACACGTTTACATTTAACCTGGGCGCACGTTGGCCGTAAAAGTGTCCTGGAAGGGCTCCTGAAGCACAACGAGCCTAGCAGGGGTTTCGCGGGCTATCGAAACCTTCTGCAAAACGTTGAGGGTCCATGTGTGCCTTTTATCAGCATGTATCTAACGGACCTTGTGCACATCCAAGATGCGTTCAGCGACGAGACTGGAGGTCGCATCTGTTTCCTGCAACGGCAACGTTCATATGAGACCGTCAATGCGATGCTGCGGTTTCAATCCAAGCCCTACGATATCGCGGAGAGCGAGAGTACCATGAGCTTTATCAAACGGGCTCTCCAAGTAGACGGAGAGAAGGACAATAATTATTTCTGGACCAAGTCCCAGGAGGTGCAACAGACAGAGCTTGCGCATGCCGATATCAGGAAGGGACTGGAGGCAGCTGGATTCTAATTGCGTCTGAACCGTCTTTCCTCACATGATGACATTTCGAGCCTCGCAGAGGTCGCCTAAACGGCATTTACATAAAGTTATCTTTCGCCATCTGTCTTCATCTACTTGATGCTTGTCTTCGTATTCAGCAAATGGAGTCTCGTATTTCTCTTTACGATAATCTTTGAACAACACATCTATGGACACATGTATGTAGTTGGTATGAACAGCCTTAACAAGTCTTATCTGCTGAGGAACATATCCACGAAATGGTGTTGAAGATAATGTGTAAGAGAATGCGCACGGAATGAATAAAATATGGAAAGCCATGACGTAAAGAAAGTATGTATATCCCGAAAGGTCCGACCAAAAAGCGAGAACGACGAAACGAATAGACTAAAAAGAAATTAGGTACCTTTGTGTATGAAAGGCGGACAATATCTGACTATCCAGTCACCACTCAACAATTACAAGCATCATTCTGATTCTGCGAGCCTGGTGCCTGCCTATTGAGATCGACACCTGATCTTTGCCCTGTCGCTGCGCGAGCCGCACCAGCCCGTGCCGATGGCGGTGCTGTCAAAGGTAGCTTCTTGGCTACAGGACACCATCAGTGAGACGAGAACCATAAATAAATGAAACGGCTCACCAATAGCTGTAAAGATCTCTGTCACTCCCTCACCGGTCTTTGCACTGGTTTCTGCCCACATCAGACCCTCTTCATCTGCATACTTCTTCGCCTCCTCCTCGGAAACTTGCCGACGAGCGGAGAGATCAGATTTGTTCCCACAGAGTGCGATGACTATTGAGGGATCGGCTTGACGTTGCAGTTCACGGATCCATGTTCGGGCTTTCTCGAGCGAGGTGGGCTGTGTGATATCATAGACGACGACAGCACAGTTGGCATTTCGGTAATACATGGGCGCCTGGTTGAAGGTCTATGAATAACTCGTTTTAGGAGAGAAGATAAATACGTACGAGTGACTAGAGAATATTGGATAGTGTCAGTGGCGTCTTGAGTCGTGAGGCTTGACCTACCTTGTATCTTTCTTGACCAGCAGTATCCCTGCCACAAATACGTTGGTAGAGGAGAAAATAAACTGCATGTCACGAACCATATCTCGAACTTCACTGTGGTCTGATCCTCGAGTGTGACTGTCTGTGTCAAGAAGGCGGCTGAACAAGTAATGTTCATCACGGCACAATGGAAGATGGAGGCAGCAGACAGACCTCCAATAGTGCTCTCCCGGTAGTCATCGAACTGATCCTTGACGAACCGCAATACTAGACTGTGAAGGATTGAGACGCGCGGCACAAGGTTTCCAAGACATCATGAAGCGCACCTGGACTTTCCAACGGCAGACTCGCCTGGAAAATATGGCGGTAAGTGATGGACACAGAACTGAAGTTGATACTGACCGAGAAGAACAAGTTTGAACTGGAATTGCTTGGACATGAGGCCTGAGGACGGTGGAGATGAGTGATAGCACCCGCAGCGCCGCAAGTGGACGACTCCCCCTTGTGACCACGCGGCAACTTCCGAAAGGACATTTTTCTTTCGTAGCTTCGCCCATTCCATCTCTCTCATCCCAACCATCATCAAACGCTGCTACTCTTATCGATCTTCCGTTGAATCGTCCTTTAGTCTTAGAGATTTGAGCTGCTTCTTGTGTTTGCCCCTTATCGCTTGACTTGCGCGGCTGCGCTCTTTTCTCCCACCTTTCACATCTCGGCCACGTCACTAAGACTCCACACGCAAGTCCGCGCAACATCAGACCCGTCTTGAACGAACCTGAGCCGAAATAAAAGAGAAAAAAGCAGAAAAAGACATGAACCGTCATCATCCGTATGGAGGTGGTTACGAAAGTCAGGCTGCCCGGCGTGGTGGCTCGCCCAGTGGCCCTGGCCCCGACCGACCTCATCGCTACTCAGACCGGGGTGGTTCCGGGATGCGTGGCAGAGGATTCGGGCGGGGACGAGGAGGGTATAGCAGTTACGACGGAAACATGAGCCAGCACGACCCGTATTCACAAGGCGATACGGGGCCTTATAGTAATTATGATGCCCCCGCTGCGCCACAAAACTACTCGTACCAAAACCCCTATGGCGGTCCCTATGCGCCACCACACGAACCCGCGTATAATCAGGACTATACTAAATATGAAGGTGCGCTTGAAACAACCTTAAGACTGAAGTGGAGATGTGTCATTATTGGCTGCGTCGGACACGCAGCGAGGACCAGCCTGTCAGCGAGCTGCTTTTAGATTGCGAGTTAAGGCACGCGTGGAGGCGTACAAAGAACTCAGAGCACCCAGACGAGAACCTAGCTAAGCTGTTGCTGCGAGCGCCACGTTCCGAATTCTTGAGTGCGCGTGTGCCGTCAGAGAATACACTGTGAATCTGTGCTGAGGGAGACCAATGATGTCATTGTGTCTGCGCGCCTTGATCTTGCTGTTACGTCGTCTCTGTCTCTTTTTGCCCCCCTTTTCATTGTGTAAAGTCGAATTTTCTCACGTGAATTGTTTCTTGCTCGTCCATATCAGACGGCTCAGGTTCCAATCTCAACGACGATGGTTATGCCAGAGGAGGCGGCCCCCGCCGGCCCATTCGAAAGGAAAGGGATGACAAAGTACACGACTCTATTATTGAGGAGCGAATTCAACGCGAACGGCCATGTCGTACTCTATTTATCCGCAACATCAAGGCGAGTAGATTAAGTTTATCAATTTTAGACTTGAGATCTTCGTTTTCCCATTCGTCTTCTTGACCTGGACCTTGTGTACTAATAATATCTGCAGTATGAAACCAATAGTGAGGATGTCCGAGCACTTTTTGAGGAACACGGCGAAATCAAAACGTTTTTCGACTTGATATCAACGCGAGGAATGGTTTTTGTCACTTATGTATGTGAATGAATGGCTGCGCAAAATGATTAAGTTTGACGAATTGTTTATTTGCGTAGTTTGACCTTCGTGCAGCCGAACGTGCACGCGAGCGCCTACAAGGCTCAGAGATAAGCGGCCGCCCTGTAAGGCTTTGGAAGACACCATTTTTCTGATGTCTGACCCTGCTCCCTTAGATTGACGTACATTATTCTCTTCCGCGTGACGACAGTAGCCGAGGACTTGACCGAGACAAGAACCAACAGCTTCAAGGAACCTTACAAGTGACGCTACGGAATTCTCCGTCGGGCGCTCCTTTGGATGATAACGAAGTGCGCCGAAAGTTCCAACAATTCGGAGACGTTAAAACCGTCAAGTCTGTCGGGGATCGGTCCGAGTATGTGATTTTTATTCTAACACAATCTCAAATATTGACAATTATGTAGTTCGCGCTATGTAGAATTCTACGATACAAGAGTAAGCGCCTGCACTACTGTTTTTGATATTTTTTGAACCATGTTGTGTAGGCATGCGAAGAGGCATTCGATCGACTGCGCCATCAAGGTCTCCAGGACGGGGTTATGGATATTGTTCTCGCCTGGGACACCAATGAGCCACTACAAGGACAGCCCCGGGACCGTGGCGATGAGGGGTTCCATGCTCCTCGGGGTGGACGGGGACGTGGACGGGGGATGGGCCGTGGACGAGGCCGTGGGGGCGGATACAACGACAGCGATGGAGGGCGGCACGGTGGTGGGAGTGATTATGGAAGGTTTGGAGGGAGAGGAGGGAGACAAGACGATTATGATGGAGGGAGGGGAAGAGGGGGCGGATATGGCGATCGGCATGATCGCGGGGGAGGAGGGGGTTACGGGGATTCTGGACCGTCTGGGGGTGGGTATGGACCACCTGGAGGAGGGTACGGTGGACCTCCTATGATGCCGCCTCAAGCGGCACCTCCGCCTGCACCTGCGCCCGCAGCAGTTCCAGGGGTATGATTTCTTGAACTGTTGACTAGATGTGGTGACTGAGAGTTGTGACAGGCTCCCGACGATCGTCTCGAACAAGCACGCAAGGTGCAGCAGCTTTTGGCAGCATTGAAACAGCCTGGATTACCTGGACCTGGACCAGGTGGACCTCCTGCTCCGGGAATGGCTCCGCCGCCGCCTACAGGGCCTGGAGCAGGGCCCGGGAGCTATTATGGTGGGCCACCTCCGGGGCCGTACCCTGCTTATGGTGGGATGCCACCTCCGCCCGGGACAGCAGGGCAGGCGCCCGCGACGGGACCAGCGCCGGCAGGGGGGCTGAGTGGGCTGCCGCCGAACATACTAGCGTTGCTGCAGAGTGCGCAGCAGCAGCAGAGACCGGCGGGACCGCCCGGGCAGTATGGGAGCATGATGATGCAGCCGATGAATGGATCTGGGCTTCCTGCTGCTGCTGGGGGTCAAGGCCAGGGACAGCAGTTTCAGCAGCTGATGGGATTTTTGGTGAGTTGAATTGGTGTGTGACGAAAACGAAAGTTGATGAATGTTTAGCAAACGCAGGCTGGAGGAAAACAATAATAGATATGATAGCTTTATCCTTGTATATATTTGATTTCAGTGCTACTACAATGATAGTGCTGTCGACGCTACACAAGTTGCTCAGACAGGCAGTGAGGGGTTCTTTTTTTTTTGGAGTAGCGTTCACAGTGGGAAAACGACGCCATAGTCGTCTTCTTCCCACCCGCTGC
>QGOA01011368.1:0-18071 GCA_003313075.1 Termitomyces sp. MG16
GCCTTAGTTCCTGCAATAGACAAGCTGAGAATAGATGCTAGGTCCTGCAGCTCAGTCTTGTTCTTCAACCCAAGTGATCCAGTGAAAACCATCTGTGCACCCATTGTTGTCTATTGAATTAAGTTTTTTTTATCCACTGCATCTTTTTTTGCCCTTTTCTCTGTGTTCCTCCTCTTTGTCTCATCATGTTTGGCCTGTTCTTTTTGAGCCTCTCTCAATCCTTCTTCTGAAGTCATGACATGGGCAGAAATATTGATTATTTGTCCTTGCTTATTCTGCTTCTTGAAATGATGATTTGCTTGGTTACAAAGAATGGCAATTTCATGTGTGGCAAAAACCACATGAACTTCTGCTGAATCATGTTGTGCCTTTACAAGTTCAAGTTGAGCATGCAAGGCTGCAACCTGATCTTCAAGTTTATGGCAGTGCTAGATGGTCAGTCTGATAAAGGAGGATAAAGATGACAAAGAACTAGAAGTAGTGCTGGGAATAGATGTTTGCCATATCATCATTAATCGCGTACAAAGTCAATGGGTAGCAAAACTAGCTGATGCTGGAGCTGAGGAAAAATTAAACAGATAGCAATTATTCTGGGCCATTGTTGATGTTTCTGAATGAGTTGTTTTGTGTGTGACACTGCAAGTGTGATCACCAACTTGATCATTGGATGACATCTCCAGGTCAGCGTCCAATGCTATCATGCATGTCTTTCTCCATTCATTGTCACTCTTCTCATCTCTACTTTCACTCCCAACATCTTTTTCTGTATTGAATGGCACATCTGCTGGCATGAAATCATCTGAGAATGCATTAGGTGCCTGAAGAAGTCTGGTCAATTGGTAGATGCCTTTGACCTGAGTTGAAGTTGAGTAGCTAGGTGCAAAATCTCTCTCCATGAAATTTTCTGGAGTAATATCTGATTTTTGAAATGAATCTGTCTGTGTGACATTGATACCTGCTTTACGCCATGCCTAGATTATTGTTTCTTTCTTAAATGCTTTTTTGCGTGCCTGCATATATTCTTCCACAACATACTGAAGCTCCATTTCCTCCTCTGTTTGCTCAAGTATCACAGCACACCAATTTGACTATGCAGTAGCAAGTGGTGAGAAGACTCTGACATCACATGGCTGAAAACAATGGGTAGTGTGAGGAAGAAGGCAAAAAAGATGAATACCTTGTTCTCAGGCATATTCAATCATCTTGAGTGTGGTGTGTAAACTATGTCCATTATATATTAAAAAAATTGGTTTTCCTGACATGTTCTTTTTCTTAGTGCCTGGAACAAATTGTTTTTCAAACCATTCTCATGCAATATAGTCATCAGTCCATCCATTTTTGATGTTGCAATTTTAGAATTGATCAGTTTGATAACTTCTATAATTGTGATCATTATTCAACTTACAACATACCAGGAACTTGATACCATTTTTTGAACATGCTTGAGTTAGGAAACACAAAGCATGATTTGATGATGTAAGTTCCATTGGCACATACCACTTCAATAACTGTAACCAACTGAAGATCGTCACTTTTTAGGTGATACTGTTATTTATTCATGATGTCAAAAATAAACTTTTCAGCTTTTTCTTTTTAGCTGCCTCCCATTTGGATGCCCTTTTTATCCATATTATAGGTGTTCTTTCAGAAAATGTTATTTTTCTTCATATGCTGTGTCAGTTGCTGAAAATGGTTATGAACAATTGTATAATTGAATGCTTATGCACACTTTGGATCTAAGCCACTACCCCACTCTAGCTTTATTTCTGGGTAGCAAGCAAGAAACCTCTAAATCCAAGACTTTGAAACAGGCTGTTGCTGAGTTTTAGAGAGCAGTGATTCATTTTTGGACAAAGAGTTTTTTTACTGACTAGGTGACCTGTAATACCAAAGTACTTGATCCAATCAACAAGAGTTCTTTCTTGTGCAGGAGTGAGGAGTAATTGTTTCTTATGTGCCTTTGCTTTGTGTTCAGTCTTGCTTTTGTATTGATATCAAAGAGTTATATATGGGAGTGTGTGATGTTTAGCTGCATGTTTAATAGAATTGAAAACTCCATTTTTCAAGTCTTTACAAGTTTTCTGTATAAGCTTCTTGGTGGTTAGGCTGACAGAATCTTGATAAATAGCTGAGTGAACCATTTTTTATTATGTTGAAAGAACTCTGCTGTATGTGAAGTTTTAACAGCCTCTGTATTGTCACTGTTAGGTTCTGCTGAGTTGGGGGCTTTCTGGAAAAGCAACGCTTTTGTGAGGCAAACTTGATCTACATGTACTCAGGTGTCTGAAACTCCAAACTGTGCTCTGGGGTTTAAGATGCAAACAGGGGATTCCCAGGATAAGGGACTTAGTCTGGGGATCAGGTGAAGTCGAAAGAATTAGAGGAATAGAGTCGAGTCGAGAACTGGAGGGTTCTAAGATGAGACTAGGATTAATAAACTTTAGGGTGCAAAGTGCATATCAATCTCAAGAGCACATGATGATAGGCTTCTACTCAGACTGAGTGCATCATGGGACATTATAAGTTGGCCAACACTTGATATATGGGAGACTCTAGCAACTAGATTAGATATGGAACAGCTCTGGCTTGGGCGCTTTATTGTAGGTCTACCTTAATTATTATTTATCTGCCCTTTAACACCTTCTATTCACTAACTTCAAAGAATTGGGAGGTTTGAGACATATAGTGCTAATACAACAACAGAAGATGGACTCTGACTAAATTCCAATCACTTTCAGAAGAGGTCAGCATTAAGCACTGCTATTTGATAAGGCACCTCAATCAGAAGTCTAAAAGAATCAATGACAGTGGCACAGGATATACTTAAACCCAACATTTGGACTTGTCAAGAATTGATATAATAAATAGCACCGACATTAGCACTTATGGCATTGTCTTTCCAACCATATCCCAGAGCAGCCTGGCCAATTGGAATTATATTAAGAGTAAGCAGACGTATATAATTCTAAGTCAATTTAGAGTCGCTGTTGATTGCTGTTATCTATATGCTGTAGGTTGCCATTGACAGGTCACCATTAGAGAGAACCACAAGAAGAGGCACTAAGAGGTAGTGCTGCAAAATAGACTTATTTTGAAAAACACAGTAGCACATAGTATATAAGATAGCTACTTCACATGTACATAACAACAAATCATAACCCTTGAGCACCCAAGTTACACTTAGCATTCAAATTGCGCTAGCTCTGCCTAACTTCATCTCTAAATTGGGTGCTAGCTTTGTTTATTTTATCTACATTATTTATAGTGCCACCTATGGGCACATTTCACTGTGCTATCCATCTTCTTCTCTATATTCTTGCCTAAACTAAGGCGCTTATAGTTTGTTAAGTAGCACCTGAGATGCTATTACCTAGCACATCATTATATCACATCTGCTTAAGGACATCAGGACCCTGTCAGGACTCCTCACAATTATGCATGCCAGGTGCTGGAGATGGCGTTGTACTGTGTATACGTCCAGTGCACCCAACCACAGTTGGCATCATCAGCAAAGAAGTTGAGCATGCCAGTCAAAGCGTGCCAGTCAGTGTGTACTAGTCAAATCAAAAGGGCACGCAAACAATCAATATAATATCAAGACTAAAGTATGACAAGTGGGTAGCTACCCTTTAAGTACCAGTGGAGGCCACTCCAGGTTCCTGAGGGGTTCCAAAATGTCTGGGGTGGTTCTGGGAGTTAATGAGTTGCGGAAGAAGGAGGAAAAATTGTATACTGGAGATTGCACATGCGAAGCAATCATGTGCCAGCAGGTAGTCTCAGAGTCCATGATGCAGTGCTGTCAGGGAGTGCAGCGTGATGGCGGGGTCTGATGCACATGATGGTGGTATCAGCAGTTGTGATGGCAGAGGTTGTGTTGTGGAGTTAGCAAAGGAGTCCTGGGATGGTCCTGGGTAGGAGAGGTCATGACAGTCATGCTCTCTTATACCAGATACAGAGATATCTACTTTCTATCTACTTTCTTTGACTTTTTACCTCTTTCAATGCCTTAGAAAATTATATATAAGACACTATGTATGTATCAAAGTGTTTGGCATACTCAAATTCTATATAATTTTTGTTGATTTATTTCACCAAACCATAGTGAGTAACCAAATATGTTATGATTTCACACTTTTAGATTTTCTATACTTTGACAGATTCAAATTTCTATAGTGTAAGTACAGAATCATCTTTGTATATACAATATCTATCTATGGTTTTTTTCTGAGATTAGAAGATGGCTAGATTAAGTTACCCAATACAAATTTCACATTGTGACATATGACAGTAAAGATTGAAGGCAATAAATAGAAGAAGAACAGTTGTTGTGCAGTGTTTGGGACAACTTTGATAACCAGCAAGATGTGATGGAGTTTTGCCTGAGATTAATTTGGGGCAAAAAATTAGATTCTAGTTTGTCTCTTTTTACTCTTATACTTGCAAATGACATGTGGGGTGACTTGTTGTCTTACACTGCACTCACAGATAAGCTATAATTTATCTAATCATGCTGTCATCTCACACTGCACTTGTAGTGCATCCTCAATTTATGCTATGTAACATGCTTTTGTCCTCCTCTTATTATTCTTATTTCATTTTATTCATTCTATAATTACACATTACATACCTTTTTTACCTAGTCAGTCCTTCATAGTTAACTTAGTTTCTGGCTCTTTTTTCTCTTAGGAGGGAAATCCAAAATCAAATTCCTTTTCTGCAAACACTATAGCCAAACTGTCAACTTAAAACACCTTCCTCTGTCACTCTCATTCTTATACTCTCTTACCATCTGCCAAACTCATTAGTTTTAAATTAATATACATATAAAGACCACTCCATTAATATGTACTTTTCTATAATCAGTCAAAAGCTTGGCTTTTAAGCCTTATAATTGTCATATGAACCTTCCAATTGACTATTATCTGATATTCTGTCTCTATCTGCTTTTCTTAAACTTCCTCTGTAAAGGCTTGCTTTTATTAAATTCTTTTTATTTATTTATCAATATTTGTTTCTTTATGGTCTTTATATCCAATATATATGGCAACTACTTCAAGCACTGATAATTATAGGCAGCAATAGCAAAATATTTGTCATTGATTCATTCTTGATCTTTCTCAATTCACTGTGCTATTGTTAATCAGAAAGAGTGGATTAAATCTGTTATATATATAGTTGCATATTAATAGACTTTGATTTATAGTGACATGTTCTACAGCCTCAGTTGTTTTCTATTATCAAGAATGAAGTGGTATGGGCCATTATGAGGCACAGCATGTCCAAGATCTAGGTTCATATTATCCATCAAGCTATAGCAACAGATTTAGTCTCTGACATAAGTTACTACAGATGCAGTACTTCCTCTACATTCAGACAGATCTATGTGTTGAATGTCAGTCTGCTCTTCAACAGTATCACATCTAATAGTCAACCTATTATAGAACCAGCTTTTTGTGCTATCTTCAGGGAATATTCATGATGTAAAATGATGATTGGCATAGTATATGTTGAGCAGAGCTGGTCTACACTAGAAGGCCTTAGTGATTATAGAACAATCTTAGTGTATTATGTATATACCTGATAAAAGAGGTAAATACTGGTCTAATGAGTAATAACAGACAAAGTAAAAAATGTGATGACTTACACTTCAGTAACTGTAGAACACTGAAATGTTATGGTAATGAATAAAATAAAAAAAACATATAAAGATTACATACAGTAATAATATGTTCATATTTTCAATGCTTCTATGCAAGTATAGGCCAAATGATATTGAGAAGTTCATGGAATCATTTAAATTTGATGTTGATAGGACTCTACACAGGCTAGATGCATCAACAGCACAGCAAGCTTGGCATTAGTTCCAGACACCTTGCCGCACATATTCTGAACTTGGCACACACAATTTATCCATTTTAGGCCTTACTCAATGGCCACACACAGCAAGCAATAGATCTGATCAGTGATAGCACCAGTGGCAGCTGGAATAACAGCTAGCATTATGCCGCCAGCAAGTATTGACAAGTAGTATCAATCAATCAGCATGTGGCATGGCTAGCCGATGACAGCACTTATAAATTAGGAATAATATCATTTACTCATGATGGATGGCCTAACATTTACTCTGGCACCTTTTTCTCAGTCAGATGGACAGCTTGCTTGCTTCATTTTTCAACATTTAGTTTAATACATGACGTTTAATTATATTACTTACAGTTCACCATCTTTTGGTGATCTTTAGCCCCTTAGTAATGAAGAACTTGTTTCTCACTATAAATACTTACCATTGTCACTAGTTACTAAACAGAGTACGTACCCCATTTACACTCCTCAGTTCACTCTACAGTTCAGATTTCTTTTGAGCTGACTAAGTTCATAGTTGCCAATTGTCTGGACACTCTTAGCCTGCTTGCTGCAGTTACATTCACAAAACCTATGCACCTTGCACCTATGGCAGGCATCACACAGCTTAGCCATTGCTAAGCCTCTAGTTTCCTTACTGCATCCTCTGCCACACTTATTCATATTTGCCTCCTCTTATCTTTTAGATGTGGCACATCCCTTGCTGCATATCTTTGCTAACTTTTGTTACCAATCTTCACTAAATCTTGCTGTTTAACTCATTTTCTGACTTGTTCTTTGGGAACTGCCTGGGACTCCCTCAATCTTAGCATGTCCAACACATTATTATACAGATTAGTAGCCATAAACTGTATCTGCTACTGATCTACTTTTAGGCATTATCAATGTAGACTAGTGACTTTGTGAAAATGTCCATGATCATATTGAGAGTGGAAACATAGTGCAAGCAAATGAGGTTCAATGAAATGGTCTGACAAATGAAATGGAAGTGAATGTTGATATGTTTAGTGCAGCCATGAAACATAGCATTTTTGAAAAGTTGAATGGCACCTTGATTATTGCAGTAATAGATTAGTAGATAGAGAAAAGAAATAGAAAAAGAAGAGCTTTTTGAATATATCCAAATAATGTCTTTGATAGTATGAGTGAGTACTCAGATTTAGTGCTAGACAATATAATGATAGATCATTTCTTGGAACTATACAATACAGTGCCAAGGCTTACAAAAAATGCAAACTCTGAGATTGAATAACAATGCATTTAGGAGGCCTAGTTAGCATTGGAGTAACTTGATATCTCAGAGTCTGCTTTTTCAAGAACTAGTTTCTTTTTAGTCACGTCACAGAGATAGCAAAAAATGCAAGTAACAGCTGTTATATGTATTGTTCTAGAGGTGTCAAGGTATTGTGACAGAACAGAGAATACATACAAGATATCAGGTCATGTCATTATAGTGGCATACATAAGGGAGCCAATTATTTCACATGAATGGGTTTTTTCAGCAGAAGAAAGAAGAGTCAGGAAGACAGAGAAAGAGTTGAGAAAAAAGTCAGCTTTGGCTTCTATTAGCATGACTGTGATGTGAGCTTCATTAAAATTGAAATGTTTTAGGATCTGCTCAATATAGGCTTGCTGTCTGAGAAATATAGCTTAGTTTTTCAGGTCATGAGTAAGCCTGACTTCCAGTAACCAATTGATTGCTCCAATGTGGTAGGGGAGCAGAGCTTACAGAAGAACAAAAAGCAAAAAAAAGTTGATGTGTACCACAATTCCAACAATAGCTGGAGAGGGCAATTATTGAAACAGTAAAGAAGGTGTATATGAAGAGTTATAGAAAGTAGAAATAACTAAATCAGGAAGTAGGCTAAACATATATAGCAAGAGAAATAAGGTTTAGAATTTGGAAACTGACTAACAGTTGAGATGCAAAATAAAACAGAAATTGATGATGAGAAGCATCTAGAAATGAGAATCAGCAATAGAGAGCATTTGAAAAGAGAATTATTGATCTTCAGAGACTGTAGAATAAGTATAAAAAGGCTGCTCTGACAATAAAAAAGTGTTAGATACCACTGACTTAAAGACCTTTTAAGTAAAGCAATGCCTTTATGAGACAGACTTGATCTATGTGTACTCAGGATGTCTGAAGCTCTGGGCCATGCTCTGGAGCTCAAGACCCAAAAAGGAGCAAGTCTGGAGTTAGCATGAACTGAGAAAAGGAAAATGATAAGGTTGAGTTGAGAACCAGGAGTTTTAAAATGAGACTGAGGTTAATAAACTTAAAATTGTGAAGTGCATACTAGTCTCAAAGTATGCATTGATAGGCTTTTGCTCAGACTAAGGACATTAAAAGACAATACAAGTTGAACAACATTTGTCAAACCTGGAGACTCAAGCTACTTTCTAGAGCTTAGAATATCCTTGGCTATTGCTTCTCAATGCATGCTCCATTTAACAGTCCCAGCTAATTATTTGCCATTCAGTGACTTAAAGATCTCAGAACTTATGAAGAAATAACACTAGTACAACTACAAAGAGGTGGTTCTGACTAAACCTTGATCAGTTCTGAATAAAGATAACTTTAGGCACTGACATCTGTTGAGGCACCATCATCAGAAATATAAGAATTGACAACAAAGAGATCAGATATACTAAAGCCTGATACTTTGGCTTATTGGACATAGAAATAATATTTAGCACTAGAGATAGCACTTCTGAATTATAGTGTCTGTTGAGGTTTTTCTGACCATACACCAGAACATCCTGGCCAGTCAGACTTGGATCAAAAAAATAAGCAGACTTATATAATTTTAAGTAGTTTTAGAGTTGCTATAGCCAATAGACAGTTATGCTATTGATTGCTATTATCCATGTGCTGTCAGTTGCTGTTGACAGGTCACTGTTAGCTGTAGCCACAAAAAGAGATGCTAATTTATAGTACTGCAAGTAGATTTATTCTCAAATTATAGTAGCATATAATGTTGGAATCCAGACAAATAGCAACAATGCATAAGGTGTGACCAACACCTAGATCAATACGTTGTAAGTAATAATCTAGGCATGCATATTAGTCATGGATAGCTGTATGTAGTTTTGTCGATATGCACCCTCAGAACATATAAACGGAACTGAGGGTGCTTTCAGTATGTACTAGTATATATACACTAGTAGACAAAGCAGTTGTGGCTGGTCGTGGCCACTCAGGATGGCCTTGCCACTGTGTTTGTGGTACCTCTTTGTGTCATCACAGTTTTGTCGATACGCACCCTTAGAACATATAAACGGAACTGAGGGTGCTTTCAGTATGTACTAGTATATATACACTGGTAGACAAAGCAGTTGTGGCTGGTCGTGGCCACTCAGGATGGCCTTGCCACTGTGTTTGTGGTATCTCTTTGTGTTATCACACAAATCACACCTGTGACGCTCCAACATATAATATAAAAAATAGCTATTGGACATGTAAATAGCAACAAATCAGAACTCAGTTACCCTTACCATTTAAATCTTGCTAGTTTGACTTTGCTAGAGAGTTAGGCACTAGCAGCATTTATATTGTCTTTGTTATCTATAGTGTCAACATTGGGCATATTTGCATTGTGCTATTTTGTTTTCTTGCCAAATATTTAATAGAATTGCAATGCTTACAGTTTTCTAGGTAGTGTCAGGGGACTCCTCATTTCTTTCTTTCTTCACTCCTTATCCCTTCACTCTCCTTTTATTCATTCTCTTATTTCTTCTGTCATTCTCTCATTTTACTGTTTATATTCTTTCAACACTATCTGTTAGTACTATTCTTAGCCTTAAGGTGCTCTGATTCTTTAGCTATCATTCAGACAAGTGTAGGCCCTTCAGTACCTCTTCTAGACTGCTTATATAAGCCAAAGTTTGCTTGTCTTATTTGTACAGTTGTTTATTTAGGCAATTTTTGAGTTTTTAAAGTTTTGTTGTACTGTACAGTTGTTTTCCACACTTCAGAAGCCTCAGAAGTGTCCAACCTGGCATAGAGAACTCCTAGACTTGTTTTCTTTGGATCTCCCTCTATCAGATAAGTAGTTATTATGATATTGTCAGTATATACTCTAATACACTTTGAATTTCTCTCTGTCAGCTGTGTGACTGAGCTATAGCCTCCAGAAGTTGCTCTTACAGGTAGCGTCAAGAGTGCTTATTACTAGTGCCTAGTCACATCCTATTGTCTTGAGCACACTGGAACTTGCTGGACCAGAATGAGAGTCTACAGACAGAATGTAGTGCCTTAGATGTCTGTTTGTTATAGTAGAAAGAACAACTAGTTATCATACCTATGGACAGAATGTAGCTAGAATGTAGGCTATCAGAATGATACATATTTGAATGAAAAAAATGCTCACTACCTCAGATGTCTGTCTGTTATAGTAGAGAGAACAACTGAGGCTAAATGGCACATCAACGCAAGTTTGTCTTATAATCACATGACCACTTTATCAGCTGACCCATAGACTCTTTCTAGTCGACACAACCCCATCAGTGATAATGTGGGCACACATAAATCAATTTCTGATAATGAGGCCTAATGAGGTTGCAAACTTATTGTGCAAATCTTTTGGCAGTGCTTTCATAAGTATGTCTGCCACCATGTCTGATGTTGGTATCCAGAATGTCTTGAAGGAGCCTATGCTAAGATGTTCATATATGAAGTGATATCATATATTAATATGTTGTGAACGAGATATAGTTGAATTGAAATTTGCAATATTGATTGCACTCTTGTTGTCACAGTATATAGTGAAAGGTTGTGGTGCTGGCAAATCAAGTGTCATCAAGAAATAACAGATTGCAATTGCTTCTCATAAGACATAGGATAAGGCCATGTATTCTGCTTATATCAAGGAGAGAGCAGTAGTATGTTGTTTGACTGATGACTATGAAACAAGGCTCAAATACATGAAAAAAGCATATCCTGTTATATTCTTTTGTATCAAGGAATCCAATGCCCAATTAGTATCCACTGCTTCAAAATTTGCAGAAAATATCAGTTTTGATAGATTTTCCAAAATTGGACAAGTAAAGTTGTATTTCAATGCAAAATCTCAAGTTTCTGATAGATATCGTAACACCTGTTTCACTGCCAGTAGATGAGCTCACATTGGAGCAGCGTTATGCCAACCTAGAAACATTGCTGTAAAGGCCAAATCCAGGTATGTACAAAGACTTAAATATAGAACTGATCCTACTAAGTGTTGGAAATGAACTTTTATGTCATCATCTGTGATTTTTGGCAAGGAATTTGGTAGAGGTTCAGAAAGATCATCTAGTTTTCCAACCAGTGGTAGAGATAAAAAAGTCACCTCTAGAAGATGGTATATTGTCAAAAGATCCAATATGTAATCTTTTTGTGACAGCCAAAGCTTTCTCTGTGTTCTATTCTGATCAATCCTGATGCTCAGGTATAGAGATGTTGCTCCAGAATCAATTACCAAGAACCTCTTGTTCATTTCCATAATAACTCAATCATATAGTGGCTTAAGTTTGTGACATTTAGACCATCATTGATATGAACACAAACAATAATAAATAGTTCTTGTTTGTTTTCTAAGATTGGTATTGAATCATGAGGTGGTGAAGGAAAGTGTCTAAAAATCACTGCATAGTCAACGTCACATCTGACTAAACCAATATCTTCCAAAACTGTTTGTAAAAGTATGTACCACTCTTTAAAAGATTGCTTCAGCCTATAAATAGCTCAAAGAAGCTTATTAACTTTTTAAGGATTGTCATCTGAAAAGTGTCAGGAGACTCCTCATTTCTTTCTTTTCTCACTCCTTATCTCTTTACTCTCCCTTCATTTATTTTCTTATTTCTTCTGATATTATTTCATTTTACTGTTTCTATTCTTTCAACACCATCTGTTAGTATTATTCTCAGCCCTTGAGGTGCTCTGGTTCTTTAGCTACCATTCAGACAAGTGTGGGCCCCTCAGCACTGCTTTTAGACTACTTATATAAGCCAGAGTTTGCCAGACTTTGCCCCTTATTTGTGCAATTGTTTCTGTAGGCAATTTTTGAGTTTTTAAAGTTTTGTTGTACTGTACAGTTGTTTTCCATGCTTCAGAGGCCCCAGAAGCATTCAACCTGGCATAGAGAATCCCTAGACTTGTTTTCTTTGGATCTTTTTCTGCCAGGTGAGTAGTTTTTATGATATTGTCAATACATACTCTAATATATTTTGGATCTCTCTTTGCCAGCTATATAACTGAGCCACAGCCTTTAGAGGTCACCCTTACAGAAAGTTTGGAATCTGCTTGCAGTATAAATCATGATTCAGTGGGGCATTTAAAAATGTGGTCTTGACATCAAACAAAAATATCTCCAGGTCATGCATTGCTGCGTATGCCAAGATTATCCATATACTTGTCATTTCAGCCACCAGTGCATAAGTCGAACCATAGTCTTCTGGCCTTTGACTAAAACCCTGAGCAACAAGTCGTGCCTTTTTCTTTTCACATATAATTCTCCCATCTGGATGGTGTCAGGGGACTCCTCATTTCTTCCTTTTCTCACTCCTTATCTCTTCACTCTCCTTCCATTCATTCTCTTATTTCTTCTGACATTATTTCATTTCACTGTTTCTATTCTTTCAACACTATCTGTTAGTACTACTCTCAGCCCTTGAGATGCTCTGGTTCTTTAGCCACTATTCAGACAAGTGTGGGCCCACTCAGCACTGCTTCCAGACCGCTTATATAAGCCAGAGTTTGCCAGAGTTTGCCCCTTATTTGTACAAGTGTTTGTGTAGACAATTTTTGAGTTTTTAAGGTTTTGTTGTACTGTATAGTTGTTTCCCATGCTTCAGAGGCCCCAGAAGTGTCCAACCTGGCATAAGGAATCCCTAGACTTGTTCTCTTTGGATCTCCCTCTGCCAGGTGAGTAGCTACCTTGATATTGTCAGTATATATTCTAATACACTTTGGATCTCCCTCTGCCAGCTGTGTGACTGAGCCACAGCCTCTAGAGGTCGCCTTTACAGATGGTATTTGTATGCATAGACCCATTGGACTTCAAGAGCCTTCTTCTCTTTTAGTAGGTCTGCCGATATGAAAACTCCTTGCTTCTTCAAACTTTCAACCTCTCGTTCCATGGCTGACATTCAAACAGCTTTGTCCAATCTCTGTAACACTTCATTATAGTTTTCTAGGGCTTTATTGAGGTCGTATTCTTTATGCATACAAAAAGGTAATGGGTTGTGGCCATGTGACATGTAAGCTTTAAATTCAAAAATAGTCAAGTCTTCAAGAGAAGACATATTCTCCATATTCACAGAAAAATCCATCGTGCATTGATACGATGCTGTACCAGCAGTCAGAGACACAACATGCACCAGAAGTCAAAATAAACATTTAATTATGGGCTGAAAACTGTAAGCCTCCTGGTAGCAGTCTCAACAAATTATATCTCTAAAAACACCCCAATAAATACACAGACAGTACAGAACAAAGGGGAGGAACCAGCTCAAGCTATTAACTCAATAATAGTCCAACCACTCTAATGGGGAGGGGAAGCATGGGAGCTGGCAGAAGTGACGAAATGAGATCAATTTGTGATGATTTAGATCAAGATCAGATCTGACAATGCCCAATTTGACATGACTGAAAGGGGAAAGGGAAAGAAGCATGGAGGGATGTCAAAAAAGCATAAAATGCAGGGAAGAGCTAAAAAGAGAAAGAAGGATCTATGAAGAGGATCATGCTAAATGGAGCTGAAGCAAATGGGAAAGTGGCAATCAGAAACATCTGGAGGAATGGTGGAACTGGTGGCACCAAAACAGGCCTCCCAAAATAGAAATTGGACTATCAAATATGTTTTAGAGGCTGAGAAGTTTACAACAAAGAATCAGATGTAAATAGTGGTCTGTGCACTAGAAAAACAGTATAAATAGCCCAACTTTAGTAGAGAATAGACAGGCAATTGATAGGCAAAGGCTTAGTGGTTCTCAGGGAGTGAATCACTTAGGCTAGAGTTTATTGAACACCTCTTATTGGAAGTCTATTAGTAGACAAAAGCTTGGTGGTTCTCAGAGAGTGAACTACTTAGGCTGGAGTTTATTGAGAACCTTCTTCTGCCCATCAGGATATTTGATATTCTGTGAAGCACCCAATACATCAACCTTATCATCAAGCACCAGTGTAGATTAGAGGTCACTTTCTAAAACTTCAAGAAAGCCCCAGAACTATCAGTACTACTTGCAACCAAGTACTACAGCGTAATAATGATTCCATGTCCAGAAATACCAATAATCCTTGATGAGGTTCAAGCCATGCTTTACGATCTGCTCTGAGGTTTATCAATCTTTCATTTCTCTTTGTCACTTCCTTCCAATATCCTTGTTCAGCTACTGTGCGTATTTGCTGTCATTGAGGTCATTCTGGATCTTCTTTGGACGGTAAGACCAAAAACTCATCTACAACTCAGGCCTCATTATCTAAGGATGCGAGTTGTACACCTGGCAATGCATTGAATAAAACTGGTGTGTTGGAAATTGGTGATTGAGAATGAGTTTGAATAGAGTATGGTTGTAGTTTTCTTTTTATATTTTCATTGAATATTACATCTCTTAAAAAGTAATATTGTTCATTCAAGTTTCAAACTTTCCATTTCAACCTGTTTTCTTCATAACCCACAAAGATCGCCTCAAAAACCTTTTCATATCTCCCTTTTTATGAGTCTCTTTTGGATATAAGATGAAGCACTGGCAATTTCAGACTCAAAGATAAGAAATGTTGGGTTTACATCCTTCTAAAATTTTAAAAGGAGTAGATAATCCAGGAAGTGTTGATGTTGGCAATCGATTTCTAAGATATTGCACTGTTAATATAGCATCACCAAGGAAAGCCAAAGGTAGTCCCAGTTCCACCATAAGCATCTGAGCTGTGTCTTCTATCATTTGAATATATCTCTTGGCTTTGCCATTTTGTTGGTAAGTATAAGGTGGCGTAGCTTGTAAAACAATCCCTTTTTCATTCAAATGTTTCTTCAACTTCTCCTCAACTAACTCTTTCACACCATCACAACAAACTATTTTCACTTTGTTATTCAATTTTAGTTCCCATTCTGTCTGAACTTTCTTGAAATGTTTAACTGCTTTATTCTTCTTTGATAACAATGCTGTGCTTCCAAAATTAGAATAATTATTGAGGATCAAGTGGAAATGGCTAGAATGTCCATTCAAAAAGTGTGTAGAGAATGGCCTGTAGGAATTCATGTGTAATAATTTGCAAACTGTTTCTGCCCTATGTTTGTTGTTGTTAAAAGGTCTAGCTAGTTGTTTTTCAATGATACAAGAAATATATTGTTTATCTTAAAAGTGTAAGGGCGACCTCTAGAAGCTGTGGCTCAGTCACACAGCTGGCAGAGGGAGATCCAAAGTGTATTAGAATATATACTGACAATATCAAAGTAGCTACTCACCTGGCAGAGGGAGATTCAAAGAGAACAAGTCTAGGAATTCTCTATGCCAGGTTGGACACTTCTGGGGCCTCTGAAGCGTGGGAAACAACTATACAGTACAACAAAACCTTAAAAACTCAAAAATTGCCTACACAAACACTTGTACAAATAAGGGGCAAACTCTGGCAAACTCTGGCTTATATAAGCGGTCTGGAAGCAGTGCTGAGTGGGCCCACACTTGTCTGAATGGTGGCTAAAGAACCAGAGCATCTCAAGGGCTGAGAGTAGTACTAACAGATAGTGTTGAAAGAATAGAAACAGTGAAATGAAATAATGTCAGAAGAAATAAGAGAATGAATGGAAGGAGAGTGAAGAGATAAGGAGTGAGAAAAGGAAGAAATGAGGAGTCTCCTGACAAAAAGGAACCAATATATTCTACTCCTGTTATGTAGGCCTTTGTCAAAACTGCTCTTATCATTTCTTTTGATAAATGACCCATCCTTTAATGCTATAAACTTGGCATAATATGGACTTTTAGAAACAAAGTAGTAGTATGTTCAAGAACTGGAAGAGACATTTTAGTATGAGAATTTGGTAAGATAAAATTGCAATATAGAAACAATAATCTGTCATGAACTGTTGCTTGTAGTGATTCTCCATTGGGATTCTTAGAAGTACTTGGAAAATATAATGTTGTTGCTTCCTTCTCAAAAGTAAGCCTCACATCGTTTTCCACCATAGAGCCAACTGAAAGCAAGTTGATAGGTATGTCCAGAGCATATAAGCAATCCTTTAAGACCAATACTCTCACTTTTCCATTGATATGCGCACAAAATCTGACTTCTCCTCTTGCAGAGTACCACAATTAGCTGTTCCAACTGGTACAGCTTATTCCATATTATATGTCCAGAAGAATTCCCAATTTTTGATGATATGTATTGTACAACCTGAGTTGAGAATGGAATTGAATTGACGTGTGATGTTTGCAAATACTACTGGTGTGCTTGAGTCTATAAACATATAATAAGATGCATGTTCTTTATCCTCAACCTCAGAATTGGCATAAAAATAAAAATTGATATCATTTTCCTCCTCCTCAGCTATTGTAGACAATACAGGGTTATCAAGGGTGTCATTAAGAAGACTTGAAGTTGCAGTAATTGGTTTTGTAAACATGTCTATTAACTGTTCCTCTGAAACTGCGATATTTGCTCTAGAACAATTCTGAGTGTCTTTGTTTCTATTCTGTCTAATAAGTTATCGAAAATCAGGTGCATTTTCTGCACGTTGTTGTGTGGACATCAAAGATGGTTGCATGAATGTAAAATGACGTTGGGAGGTTTATATCTTGGAGTGGGTTTGTGTTGTTGCCAGACGACGTCGAACATTGATATTTATTTCTAATATCATGTTGGCAAGATTAAAGAAGTCAAAGGTTCTATCTAAATTGTTATTCCATGAGCGTTGGATCTCCTCTCTGAGAACATTAAATGTGCAATGATCTGGTACTCCATCTATAAATTGTTGTATTTTCTCATACTGTGTGAAGTCCTAGAGTATAGTTGAAAGTTGATTGACAGCAATTCTCCAAGATTGAACGTATGCTTATATAGTGTTTGGAGCATATGCAAGGCAAAAAACAGAGTCTTTTACTTGTTGAGCTAACGCAGCACTCCCTACACTGAATTGTTTCCAGAGAAAGTCCAGTAAGTCACAAGCAGTGTGTGTAAGGAAATTAAATGGTCCTGTCCAAGTTAGAGGAAGCAAGTTAAAAATTTCCACCGAGAGTTGCTTAGAAATAATGTACAAGCAGATGTTGTCGTTCTTTCAGAACAATTGATAATTGGTCAAATTTTCTTGCGTAGTGTGAGGAGGATAAGGTGGAGGCACTGCCAGACAATATGTTGGTGTCACGACCCCTCCCCTCCGGGCCCACCCCGGGACACTCCCAGAACACCCTCCGGGACCCTCCCTCCGACCCCACAGGACACGCCCCGCCATCACGACCGCCGACACCACCATCACGCGCATCAAGGACCGCCATCAGCCGCCCCCAGCCCCGATCAACGATCGGATCACGTGACTCGCTCCGGACATCGCGCATCACGCATCACGGCCCCATCCGCGCCAATTAATCGCGCGCCCCACACGCGCGATCCCGGTACACAGCCCCTGCCGCTACTCAATGACCCCCGGAACCCATCCCAGACATCCCAGAACCCCGAGACCCGGCCCCGTAGTACTTATAGTGTAGCTCCCTGTTGTATTCAGTAGTCTTGATATTGCATAACTGTTACTTTGGATATTGCGTGCCCTCTGCTTGACTGGTATGCCTTGTTTGGTACGCTTCGACTGGCACGCCTTAGTATTCGCGTGCTCTAAGCTTTGGTATGCACTTCGCGACTTTTAATTTACTAACTTGGTCTTGTCTTAGAACCTCCGGTTCACGACTCGACCCCCTCTAACTCCCAGCCACTCTCATCCAAAACCCCCGGACTCTAGTCCCCTCTCCCGGGATTACCCCTGTCCTCGCCTTGAACCCCGGAGTCCTAGCCCCGGAGTTCCAGGCACCCGAGTATCCGTAGATCAAGTCCGCATCGTAAGGGCGTTGCTTTCCCGGAAAGCCCCCGATCCAGCGGAACCTGACATAATATCAAGACTCTCTCCTTACACCGTTCTTGATGGCTACGTATACTCACACTTACTACCCCACCGGGTACCAGACCGACCCTTACGAACACCCGGTACCCGAGCACTACTCCGCGCAGACCCCCCGCCCCGCCC
>QGOA01011386.1:0-14920 GCA_003313075.1 Termitomyces sp. MG16
GCCACATATTTAATAGAAAATCCATACACAACAAAAATGAGCAACAAAAACCTTTAAAAGTTATCAAAAAGTACACATCATCAAAGATCAGTAAGCATCCTTACAGAATAGAGCAAGAGTATAGTGTGTTTGTTGAAAGGAAGACAGAGATGAAAGATGTAGATAATCAACGGATAGTTTGATGGATTTGATGGACTCCGAAAATTGCACAGCCACAAATTCAAAGTCAGCTTATTTGATAAGCTGCTGACAAAGATTAGCTAAGATTTTGATATTCTAACAAATCTTAGGTCAGCAGTGTCAAAAAAGGGTCAAGTTCACATGGATTATCCCATAATATATAGATGGATCTGCAGCTGAGGCATGAAACTCATTGATGAAATCATACAGTGTAATATCTGAATTGGCAGCCATGGGAGCAGAAAATGCACTCTGTGGAACAAGATTTGCAGATGGAGGAGATCTGATAGTCCATCTCTCTGACTTACACACAAAATAGATAAATGCTACTGAGAAGGGAGTGAGTATTTCTGATGCCACATTCAGATCTATTGTTATGATGTCATTACCAGAGTTCTGGAATACTGTCATAGCTAGTCTCTACTCTATCAAAATGTCAGCCAAATTAATTTCAGGATTGTTAATTCACTGGAAGTGCCTGAGGATGCAGAAGTCAATGATTCCATCTGTTGCTGCCTTACAAGCCATGATAAATCAAAAGCCTAAACTGATGTGCATGAACCCAAACTGCAAAAGGACAGGGCATACTATAGAAGGTGCTACTGAAGAGATGATAGAAAAGGAGGACAGTTCCCACTAAACTTCAGGAACTGTGAACAAGCACTAGCTTCACTTTCTGCTAAAACTTCACCTACAGCCAACCTTGCAGATACAGCACTGACCACAGCAATACAGACTACATATGCCCTTGTCAGGTGCCGCTGAGTCGGGGGCTTTTCGGGAAAGCAATCGCCCTTACAATGCGGACTTGACCCACAGATACTCGGGTGTCTGGAACTCCGGGGCTAGGACTCCGGGGTTCAAGACGTGGACAAGGGCAGTCCCGGGAGAGGGGACTTGGTCTGGGGGTTTTGGGTGGTGAGTAGCTGGGGGATTCGGGTGGGGGTCGAGTCATGAACTGGAGGTTCTAAGATGAGACCAAGTTAGCAAATTAAAGTCGCGAAGTGCATACCAATCTTAGAGCACGCGATTATCCGAGCATGCCAGTCAAGCGTGCCAGTCAATGCGTACTAGTCAAGTAGAGGGCACGCAACAATTCAAGTAACCAAGTTAAAGCAGTGTAATATCAAGACTAACAAATACAACGGGGAACTACACTATAAGTACTACGGGACCGGGTCTCAGAGTTCTGGGGTGTCTGAGATGGGTTCCAGGAGTCATTGAGTAGTGGGCAGGGACTGTATACCTGAATTGCGCGTGTGGGGCGCGCGATCAATTGACGCAGAGGGAGCTGTGATGCGTGATGCGCATGATCCGATCATTGATCAGGGCTGGTGGCGGCTGATGGCGGTCCTTGATGCGCGTGATGGCAGCGTCGGTAGTCGTGATGGCGGGGTGTGTCCTGTGGGGTTGGAGGGAGTGTCCCGGATGGTGTTCCGGGGGTGTCCCAGGGTGGGTCCGGAGGGAAGGAGTCGTGACAGCCCTAGCCATCATACCAAACAATATGTCCACCATTCTAACTTTTGCAAACTTTACAGTGAGTAACCACTGTTTTGTAGACCAAATGGTATTGTAGAATAATACAGTGATTAGTCCTCAGTCACGCTGCATAATGTATGTACGACTCTTTATTTACTTGTAGAATAATACAGTGATTAGTCTACAGGGTGTTGCGACTATTAGCTGAGGTGCAGGAAGCTCACTTACATAAGTAGTAACACATGATTACTAGGTAGTTTATTTTTCGCCCAGGAGTCTTTCGGTTCTTTAGTTCTATCAACTACTGAACCGAGACTCTAGGCATGTATCCATTTAATATACAGTTCTATCAACTACTGAACCGAGACTCTAGTTGTGACTGTCTCATTCTCTTTGGTGTTAGTCTGTGCCTTTGACGTAGCCAGCTTCAACATAGGGTACATGTTAATACATATTTATATGTCAATATCATAGCGGCTCACCCTCAGTCACACTGCATAATGTATGTATGACTGAGGGTGGCACATGTGTGTCATAAAAATATAGGAAAAATAAGGAAAAATAACTAAGGTTTACCACAAAGACTGGCAAATAATGATCACCAGTTCCTGTGGCTAAAAAGCAATAAAAATATGTGAGCAGTATCTATAAATGGAATAACATATCCCATGACTCATACTATGACATATATGCATGTAAGTCCTCACTCAATACTCCCCCTGACTTGCATGACCATTGCTCAGTTTCAGTTCCATGAGATATACTAGATAGTCATGTGTGGATCATGGGAGTAGCTTGGTACATATATCAGTGAGGTTTTTGGAAGAGGGTATGCGAGAGACTTCTATATTGCCGTCCTGGATCTATTCACATATGTAGTGGTGCCCAATATTGATGTGCTTTGTATGCACATGCCCTTTAGTAGATTGGGCTAAGGCAATTGAGGAATTATTATTGATGTAGAATTTTGTGGGGAGCAGTTGTCCTAGGTCTACCTTCAAGAGAAAATTGTATATCCAGAGAGCTTGTTGGGCTCTGTGTGTTATTGACATATATTTGGCTTCTGTAGTAGACAATGCAACTGTTTGTTATTGTTTTGAGCTCCATAACATGGGTCTGCTGGCCATAATGAAGACATATCTGGAAGTTGACCATCAAGTGTCTAAATCTCTGCTGTAGTCAGCACCAATGTAGCCTATTGGTTTGACAGACCCTCTAACCTCTTAGAATATACAATGCAATAGTCTCTTTCACATATGCTAGCACATATAGAAGAGCCTTCCAGTGTGCTGAACCAGGGTTCGATTGAAATCTGGCAAGTAGAGTAACTGCAAATAATAGGTCCAGTCGTGTTGCTACTTGAGCCCATATAAGTGTGCCAAGTAGTTGCCTGTAGGGCTTGTCACACATGAGCACTCTGTCTGCTTCATTTTTGGGGGACATGTCATTGGTAAGCACCATTCCAGATGGTAGAGGCATGTATCTTGAGTTGCAGTCTAGCATGCCAAAACACTCAAGAACTCATGTGAGGTACATCTTCTAGAATAGTAAGATCAATCAGGTGTGAGAGTTGTGATATATAGCCATGCCTAGAATAAATGTTGGATCATCCAAGTTCTTTACCTTATAGGCCTTAGCTAGCTCTGCCTTAGCAATATCTGCTCTTTCCTTAGTCGACGAGAGGCCAAACGTGTCATTGTTGAATGTGTTTATAATTATCTTCTCACCTCTCACTGTCCATGACCTTACACATAGCTCTGCCCACAATCTCTGGTATTCCAAATCTGTGTATGTGCTGTTAAGGGTCCAGTACTAGTCAAAGCCACCTTGCATCAAACTATATAAGATTTTCCAGAGATAAGCTAGCTTCTCCTTCCCTTCCAGAAAACCTGGAGGTAAGCGCATATACACCTCATGCTTGGGAATGCTATTAAGATAAGCTAATCTTGAATCCTTTCTATGCTGCCACTGCTGCCAATATTTGCAGTGATTCAAAATGTACTATGGCCACATAGGTCTTGTTGAAGTCCTCACCTGCCATCTGAGAGAACCCCTTTGCCACTAGGCAAGCCTTTCTTCTTACGATCTCTCTTTCTGCATTGTACTTATTGGCATAGACCCACCTGCAACCTATGATGTTTTTATTTTTTGGAACTGAAGCTTTATTAATGAGCTCAAACATGCCTCACTCTTCCATTACTCAAAGCTCCTCATTCATTACCGGTTGCCACAAGTCAAATTGTTGCATTGCCTTAGAGTACATCCTTGGTACACTCATCTTGTTTGTCATGTGGAAAGCATCCAGAGTTGACAGATACCTGTAGGGTCCTTCTGCCATAAGCACTGTGGAGGGTCACCCTCAGATGCCCAATCCTCCCTGTTGTCATGTGCCATCTGCTTGTGTTTCAGGGTGTCCTGGGCTGCAATCAATGCTGGTGTGGATTTGGCAAGCCTTGTGGATCTGTGCAGCAGCTGGGTTGGGAGTGTGGGGAGTACTCAGATATCAGGTTCAACTAAGGTGACATCACAATGTCCTGGCATGTCAGGGGTGGTACTGTCCATGTTACTGGAGTAGAGTAGCTCTGGTCTGATCCTTGGCACTATTAGTTACCAAGGTAATAGCAAGCCTAGAATACGTTCTGCATGCTTAGGAGCTCCTGTGAGTGTTTCTGCGTCATCTTCCTCATTGAGCATGGTAAGTCTGCAGTAACTGACATCTTCCTTAAAAATGACATCTTGTGATGTTATGATAGATTGTGAGCACTATTCATACAGACAATACCTGCTATTTGCATAGCCAACAAGTTGTGTTCTGATTGACCTAGGATCCAGCTTAGACTTGATCAGTTCCTCAGATACATACATTTGCCCATGCTAGGCATCTTCAGGGATGCAAATGGTCCACCCATTGCCACTAGCTGGTCTACACTTTCTTGGAAATAGTGTTCAGATAGCGTGAGAATGGCAGGAGGTTCCTTGTATAGACCTGCACAGCTGCTGCCTCAGCCCATAGCTTCTTAGGTAGGCTACTTTCTGCTAAGGATGCATTGTACCTCCTCTAGGATTGTCCTGTTTGCTTATTTAGCCACACTGTTCTGAGCATGTGCATAGGAGGTGGTGACTTTGAGTATTATGCCATGGGATCTGAGGTATGTTGACTACAAGTCATTTACTCATTTGTGACCTATATTGACTCTGATCTCATATAGCTTTTAGCTGGTTTAGTGCTTGGACTCTATGTGATAAATGGTCAGGGTCATGAGTGTTGTAGTGGTGTCTTTCTGAGTTAGAAAGTACACTGTCATGAATGATGACTCTTTATTGACTATCACATCATGTAAGAGGCTCCTTCCAGTGACAGCACATTGGCAGGCCTCCACAGTTCGACATGCACATGGTTGTTTGGTGCACCTTTGAGTTTGACTATTGCGTTGTATGGTCCTGCAGTATGCTTGCTATATATAGTCCTTGCATATGCTAGAGATGGTCAGGTCACTCTTTACTACTAGCCCATCCACCAGGTCTTTTACTAATGCCTTTTTGATAGTCAATACTCCTGCATGACCGATTTCATCTGAGATTTTGTGATCAGGGCTGACATCTTGTCTGATCCACATAGCTCTCCTAGCAGATACATTCTGCTGGCCTTTTTTCTATGCAGTACCTCCTTGCTAGCTGGATCATGGAAGCAGACTGTGCCTCCTCCAAAAACTATGTTGAACCCAGCTTGGTCAAATTTGTTGATGGAGATGAGATTAGATGTGAGGTCCAGGATATGTAGGGCATTACAAAAAACTAGCTCTGATATGCCATAAATGGTCATACATATCTTTTTGACTGTTCTCTATCCAACTACATGGAACATAGCCCTTTTTGGCATGACATGTTCTTCAATAGAGGTCGGAAGCTCTTCATAATCCATGAATATGGTCCTATTGACAAAGAAATGATTGGTTGCTTCTGAGTTGGCATAGGTGGGTATTTTAAGATGGGAGGCAAGTGCTCCTGGCCATCTTATTAGTGCTAAGTAATTTTTGTCTGTTACATATGTATGTGCAATGGCAAATAGGGCATATGTGATATGTGGTTGCATTGATGCAAGTTGAGGAGATGTGGTTGGCTAAGTGGTCACAACAACTGTGTTTGCTGTTGATGAGAGAGTGGAGTTTGGTGGCGTCTCACTGGGTAGAGTTTTAGAGACCTTCCCCTTGTTTTGAAAGTTTGGTGGAAATTGTCCCTCCTTTTCTCTGCCTCTCTAGTAGCAGTTTTCAATAGTATGGCTATTTCAATGACAGTTGAAGTTTACACACACTAATCTCTGCTTAGTTTGTGTTTGTAGTGCCATTGCAGATATCCCAGCCTTTTATTTCTGAACTACTAGGCAATCCAAGTGCACTGTTAGAGCTGCTATCACATTTTTTGTCTCTGTCATGGAGTACAGCCCAGCTACCACTGTGTTCCAGGATTTTGGGAGTGACATAATAAGAATAGTATAGAAAGTTTCCTTGTTGATCTTTGCACCTTTTTTCAGTAGCGGTCTTCTATTTTTTTCTGAGATTCTTCACATGATTTAAGAAGTCCATACTATCATTGAATTATGTAGTGCACAGACATTTTTTAGTGTTCATTGCAGCTATCTCAGAGAACACTCCATAGTTATTGGTGAGTGCTTTTCAGACTTCTGTAGTGGAACTGTCTATTTTTATTCCTAGTCCAACCAGGTTCTTGGTGTTATAAATAATAAGACCTAGTGCCTATGCATCCCTCTCTTCCTACTCCCTCAGGGATGAGTTCTTGACAACCATTTGGTGGGTTTATATTTGTTTATTTTTATGTCTTCCAGCTTACTAATTGTGCTGTCTAGGTAACTGCAGGCACCTCTTGCTCTAGCCATGATTAGGATATGATTTTTGAATGTGGCATAGTTTGTGCCATTAAAGTGGACTTCTTTGGAGAAGTTTGGTGGGTTGGAAGAATGTGTAGACATCATGTTTTTGGCATAGGTGCTGCATCAGTGGGCAGTGTGTGTGTGTGTGTAGAGTTATGTTTTGAAGCAGTGGCTCAACAAAGTATAGGTGTAAACAGGGCTAATAATCTGTAGAATAATACAGTAATTAGTTCTCAGTCACATTGTGTAATATATGTACAACTCTTTATTTACCTATAGAATAATACAGTGATTAGTCTATAGGGTACATATTAATACATATTTATATATCAATATCATAGTGGCTCACTCTCAGTCACATTGTGTAATGTATGTATAACTGAGGGTGATACCTGTGTATTGTAGGTATAAATAGGAAGATTTACTACAAAGACTAGCAAGTAATGATTGCCAGTTCCTGTGGCTAAAAAGTGGTAAAAATATATGAGTGGTATCTATAAATAGAATAACATATTCTGTGACTCATACTATGATGTATGTGTGTGTAAGTTTTTACTCAATAGGTATTCTCAAAATACATGGAGCTTGTGATACCAAGAGAGAGAAGGGCAGCATTTGTGTTGGAATTACATCATCATCAGTTGTTATAACGTGACAATGTGATATGGTGATACCATGAGCCATCATCAAAGGGTTAAAAAGGGCACAATGGCCACCAATGTCTGCTTTGTTCACAGACTGTACTATATATTCAAGATGTATGAAAAGGGTACCATCAGTCATGTTTACACTTACTGAGGATATAAGCTTACTCATGTGATCATCTAGGTATAGGCAATATTCTGACCTATATGCAACATAGTTCAAGTTCTAACAGATTATGAGCCTTACTAGATAGACTACCTGAGATGTGCTGCCACTTGTTAGAACTCTTCTTGTCTCTGTCTTGGCACTGATCACACCAGACCAACCCATTTGGAGCTTTCTCTAAATTAAATCCATCCTTTTGTTGAATATAGTCTTAATCACACCTGCCTGCCTTGTCTTGTCCTATTTTGGAAAGACAGAAAGGATATCACAACATACCTGAATAGAAACCTGTTTTTTCCTCCTGCCTGCTTGTGCTCAAGGATACCAAAATGCCTTTTAAGACCACCACACTCTATCACTGCCATTTCAGTCCATGGCATGGACTGGAAGTCCAACAAGTTCAATTGCAATTCTCTTATGTCCAACTTTGCAAAGTGGTCTAAAGCTCTGAAGATCTACCTCTTCCTTCTAGGCCTAAAGTCATATGTCTTTGGACCACTCATAGCCATTCAAAGTGCAAAGAGCAAACCCACTGCCTATTAGAACTGGTGCACAAATAACAATCTTGCATGTGCAATCATTCTGACTGCAATCAATGAGTCTGAGTATGAGGGACTCAATAAAGACAAGATAGTGGCAAATCTGTATATGCAGATAAAGACTTGTGCAGAAGGCGAGGGATCTGTATGCATGGTTGCTTTAATTCAGGAAGTTCTCCACATACAATGCTTTTCTAATGAGCCCTTGACTTTTACAGCCAAGCATATTTGCAACATTGTAAGCTGCATCTTTATGATCAAATTACTGGATGAGGACCTCTTCAAGTGTGTTGTGCTTTTAAACAGCCTCGGCAATCTACAGTACTTGGCTGTCCAAACTTAAGTGTTATGAGGCCTGGCAGACGCTACTATAACAAACGTGTACATATCCAACAACATCTATAAGCTGCTGAAAACTGTTCAGAACCTGACAAATCTGAAAACCACAACCTCTATCACCACCACCAATACAGCATTGGCAGCCACAACATGGAGATGTTTTTGGTCACAGAGGCCAAACCTCCCAGATGTCAGAGGACTCCTCATTTCTTTCTTCTTTCACTCCCTATTCCTTCACTCTCCTTTCATTCTTTCATTTTGCTGTTTCTATTCTCTCAACACTATCTGCTAATACTATTCTCAGCCTTTGAGATGCTTTGGTTCTTTAGCTATTATTCAGACAAGTGTGGGCCCTTCAACACCGCTTCCAGACTACTTATATAAGCTGGAGTTTGCCTTTCTGACTTTCAAAGTCCGGAGTTTTCCTGCTTTATTTGTACAGTTGTTTATTTAGGCAATTTTTAAGTTTTTAAGGTTTTGTTGTATTGTACAGTTGTTTTCCATACTTCAGAGGCCCCAGAAGCATCCAACCTGGCATAGAAAATCCCTAGACTTGTTCTCTTTGGATCTCCCTCTGCCAGCTGTGTAACTGAGCAATAGCCTTCAGAGGTTGCTCTTACACCAAATCACAACCATGTGGCCAGTGTGAAGTGCTGCAAGACATGTGCCATGCACAACCAGCCCTGCAGCAGTCATGAGGCACAGTTTTGCACCTATGCAGGAGATACAATAGAAAAAGAAGGATTTTATGCTGCATGCAATGCCATATGCACTGCAGCCACAAATTGCAACTTGAAAAAAGAAGGCAACACCAGCATCAAAGCATATACTCAGCTTACTGGCCTGAAAGGAAAGGTTTATCTGGTGGAGGAGAATGACTTAGAGAAACTACAGATGTTGAGTAAAAATCCTGCACCTGCTGGTTTTGCAGGACTCATTACAGACAATGCCTCTCTAGCTGCAACAATGGATGACACTGAGTGGGAAGAGTGTATGGCTGTCATTGTGGAGAAGAAGGAGATCAACAATACACCCATGACAACATCCAAACTAACTTCCAAGTCTGTACTCTCTGCTACAGTCAAAACCCAAATCAGGCCAGAAAGTGGGAATATACTGTACAGGCTTCAATGGCAAGCTTCATAGCAATAAAGTGGATAAATAGCTGAAGATAAGGAGGACCTCCAGTGAGCATAGTTCCCCATACACTTTAATGCATATAGGCTGAGTTGAGAGATTACACAGAACCTTAATGAAAAAAGTCAGGAGCATGAGAATTGATTTTGGTTGTTCTGAATTCCTTTGGGACAAATTTTATCTCATAGCAACTCACTTCCATGCAAAGACCTCTATAAAATCACTAAATAAAAGATTCCTACATGAGCTATAGTTTGGATGCAAACCTAGCTATGTGTAATAGAGTATCACACTTGTTACTAGCATCAACAACACTATCTGCATACAGTAGAGTATTATGTAAGACAACATCTTGTATTTACTTTAGTTCTAGTCAAATCTGATATAGCAGTCTGATTTAGCACTGTGTAATCCACACAAGATAGTTTTAGCTCATAATCTATGATTACATTTTTTTAAATCTTCTGCTATTGGCTTTAGACTCTAGGCTTGTTATTGACTAGGCAACTCATTACAAAAACTCTCAATTTCTGTTGGCATCACATCAAAAACATGCTTCTATAACTGGCTCTCTTGATTCAGACCCCCTTTTTCCAGCTCCAGCCAGATATAGATGATCCACCTATGTCTCAAGCTGCCAAGATGCAACCTGTAAGAGCAACGCTGGATGTCTGTGGAACTCCTTCTACAGATTAGCAAGTGCCAGTGACAAGCAAGAGTCGAGCAGGCATAGAGGCAGGCAAGAGTCAGGCAAGAGTCAGGCAAGAGACCAGCAAGGCTAACCAAGCAGTCAGATGTCACTAGAGAGCTTACAGTTGATTTGGTGTGTAGGCCAGGAGAACACTGCTATTGTTCAGCCTGGGAATATTTTATCCCATAGGCTGCCTATATATACTATATTAGTGGCTGTGCTATTACTAATATTGTTTACTAAGCAGGCTCTGGTATATAAAGGAGTATGACTAACAATAATTGATGCTGAGTAAAGTCCATGCATATGACTCATCAAGGCTGACTACTAAGAGATGAAGGGAGAAAGGGTAGGCCAAGCAGCTGGTTAGATCTGCTAGGAATAGGCGCATTGTTGGACTAAGTTCAGAATAGATTTGGACACAGTCTGAAACTGGTCCCCTAACACAACCTGCGTCTACTTACCAGCCCCTGCCAAAGCAGGATGAAAAGCTATCTTATGATGTCAGCATGAGCTTTGAAATGCTGAGTGAGCTATCCATATCATGGATGATATCTATTGTACAGCCTGGTAGTAAACCAGGGGAGAGATCTGTAGTCTCAGGAGTGTTGCTACCAGCAAGCCAAACGCCTTCACTAATATACCTAGTATTACTCAAGAGCTCATCAGTCTAGTCTGAAGGTCAACCAGACCTTACCCAGTATTTGAAAATGGTGCAAGGCAATGCTTTTGCATACAGCACTTCATTCTGGACTATGCTGACTGAGCAGCATTTGGAGTATGTGGTGGATACTGCCACTGAACCAGAACAGTCATTGTTGACTACACATGCACTGAAGCAAGAATCAACCATAAGGGTCAGCAGGGAGGATGACAAGGTCATACAGCCAGAAAAGGCATTCTTGGCATCTAGAACTCAGGAGTTGCATGAAGGAGTTGACAAATAGCTGTAGATAAGACATGAAGGCCTCAGGAGAGTTCTGAACTTAAAGTCTGAGCTGGATTTCTCAAATGATGAGAAAAGTAAGAGGTCACATTTGACCCTGTCTATCCAGTTACAGCTGGTATTAGACCAATATCCATTGGTTGCAAAAAAATTAATGCAAAAGCGTCTGCAGCTTTACATAGTAAAGCATTTACAGTTACTGGCTGCTAGGAGCCATAATATACCTTGTGTAAATTAAACAGAATATATTGAATTATTTGTGCATATTTTCAAACTCAAAGTGGTGAAATACCTCAAGCACAAAGCAGCACAAGGGTCAGCAGTCTTAACAGCCACTCTGGCTGACTCAGTAGAATACAAAATGAGTATACATCAATGAGCACCATTGATTGCAGATGCAATGGAATTGCTAAATGTGCCTCATCAAGCCAATGAGTCTCAGCAAGACTATATCAGGCATTAGAATGCTGCAAACTGTCAATGTAATGTCAGCCAAGTGTCTCAGCAGGCATTATCTAAAGTAGAGACTGTGATGATGACTCTAGCAGAGCCAGAGGTATTACTTGCTGTGCAAGAGGTTAAGACACCTCGAAAGGAAGTCACTATCAAAGAAGAGGTGAATAAAGTCTACATTCTTGAGGAGCAAATGCAACCATGACATGTCTACCTGGTGGACAACTGGAATGAATGTGTCAATTACCAGAGAATGCACAACCAGGACTTGCACAATCATGGTGAGTCATTAATTGACAACCAGGAGATAGCTTTTGAAGGATGTGAAGGTGTAATACCTGTCAATGATATGCAGCAACAGTTTACTGCTCAAACTGCTGAGCTAAACAGAGATTCAGAGAGTAGTGATGATAATAATAATCACTATGATAGGAGAGAGCAGAATTGTCGCAATAATGACAGCAGAGGTTGTGGTTATAGACAGAACAATTGAGACAATAATAATTATTGTAATGGTGGCAGGCAGACTAGTAGATCATCAGCAGATCAAGAGGTGAGGCAACAGCTTACCTCATGGCTGGAAAGAATGGCCAATGAACATCTGTTTTGCAGTTTCCAGGCATTCTTGATGCCCACACCTTATAATTTGCATGGAAATATGCCTGGAATAAATGAGGCAGTCCAGATCTATATAAACTATATGCATGACCATCTCACTTGACTGGTCACTTGACTGGTGGATGACTCCCTTGGAGTCAGGTTTAAATTCCCTGCCAGGGTAAGTCTCTGCAAATCTGTTGGTAAGCACATACATGCATATGCTGAAGGGCATAAGTTCTCTCAGCTGAAGGACTGGGCCATGAATGTCTATTATCACCTGGCAGCTTGCTGCTATGATGGAGACAACATGGACCAGGAAAGAATATTTATGTTACACAAATTTATGAAGGGAGAGGCTTGGAATTGGTTCCACCACTATGTCCTTCACATCAATTGCAATAAACTGCATTGGACATTTAAAAAGGTCCTGATCAGACTATATAATTATTTTGTCAATGCTGCAACCATGCAGGAAGCTTGAAATGCCTTTAAAAAGGCAGTGTATGATACCAAGACTGGCATCCAGACATTCTATGATGACTTAGTGAGTCATATGCAGAATATGGCCATTTATTCAGATAAATATACCATTTGTGAGACATTCCTTTCTCTGGATGGAATACTGGCAGATATGAGGAGAGTGTTGAAATGTGATGACAATTTGTCTCCAGAGGTTAATATAGTAACCAAGTTCTTGGCATATACCATTCAGTCGACACAAACTGCAAATCATTATAAACAGCATAGTTCATGCTGAGGGCCTATGAACCATCAGGCCGTGAAAGTAGAAACTTTCCTTGCCAAATAGTCAGAGATAGAGAAGAATTGCAATTCACAATTTGTCATATATAAAACGATTCCAGGAGGCCAGCAGCTTTGAGCAAAACCTGCTAGATTTTTGCCAGCCAGAGATAATTGACCCTTTCTGGGTCACAATCAGATAGCAGCTAGGGAGGGACCAGCACTGAGAGCATGTTTGGTGGGCAAATCTGGTCTAGTCATAGGAGCAATCCAGAGGAAGCCTGTAGTAGACTCACCTGGATGCTACAATTGTGGTAAAGTTGAGCATTTTGCTAAAGAATGTCCTGCCCTGCCCAAGACACATATTTGTGCAGCCTATATGGCTGCAGCCCCTAGTAATGTTGTCAGTAATGATGAGGATGAGGAAGTTGTTGAGGAGGTGTGAAAAAGCTGCAAAAAGTAGCTGATGGCTTGCAAGTAGATGACGCTGAAAGCATCCAGATTGATGGCAATGAATACATTGCAGTGGATGTATACAACAGTGACTACTACACTTGTGAGGATGAGGATAAGCACTTGTTTGCACTGACAGAGTGCCAGGGAGATCAACATGTTTAAATAAGACATGTAACCCTACAGAAAGCAACTAATAAGTTGTAGTGGCCACATTATACTTCTGAGGAAGGAGAAGGAGTGCTTGGTCATCTATGTTAATGTCAATGGACATCTGGCCTGGACTTTGTGAGACTCAGAAAGTACCACTATAGACATTATGCCTCAGTTTGCTCACATTAATCAATACACATTTATGAGTTGGAGGAGCCATTGATGCTCCAGTTGGAGACCATAGGAAGCCATGCCATGGTGCAGTTTGGCATTGAAGTAAGGATAAAGACATCAGGGATGTTAATCAAGGAGTATGTGGACATAGCAAATTTTAATTGCTACAATATGATCATTGGTATGCCATATATGCATAAGAATAGGGTGTCTCTAAACTTTGTAAACAACATGGTCATTGTGAATAGTAAGCCTATGAAGACAGAGAAGATTATGTTTAAGCAACACAGACAGTTGCTTGCGGCACTATTATACAACAAAGAAGTGTCACAATAAATGCGACTAACTAAATAGTTGCAGGAGAGCAACTGTACAGGAGGTGGAAGATGAGCAAGTTCCACTGAAGAGCCTGCTGGCAGACTCACTGGCTATCCTGATATCTGAGAAAGAGTTTCAAGGAACTCTGAAGAAGGGGAAGTACTCAGATGTGATCAGGTGTAAAAGTGGAAAGCCTAATCAGGCTAGACAGCATAAGAATAGGCATGATAAATGCATAGTAGAGTTGCTGGATTGCCAGCTGACTAGCTCTTAGGTAAAGATAGAAGACTTCATCAAGGACAAGATGTATAGTATGATAGGAACTGTGGGGAGCACATGATTGCTATAGGATCAACCAGTGCCTTGACCAGAAGTGCAATGGGTGTAGAACTCATGCATGCCACAAGAGTGGATGAGCTAGTAGTGTCAATGGTGATGCATATAATAGGAAGGGTACATTTGGCCTAGACTAGAGAGGTATACTGTCATGCACAGAAGAATGAGATTTTCAAAGCCTTGGATATCATATTTGACGGTGTATTGCTGAAAGCAAGAAGTGTGCAATCGTCATCAAATATGACAAGAGTAGTGAGGATGCAACCAGTCGTAAGGTTGAACCTGGAGGATCTTACAAATGAGCACATATGTGCCTTATAGGAGCAATTTGAACCAAAAGTTCAGCTGTGTATAGCACACATAGCAAAGAAGAAAGGTAAGGCTATGAGCCTTATAGAGAAAGATATTCCTCTATTGTGCTAGCAATAGTAGCACAAATTTGCTAATATCATCAACAGGACAAAGGAGGAGCTCTTTCTGTGGAGGGAGGTTAATTATGAGATTAATCTCATTGATAAGAATAAGCAATATAAGTACCACTTGCCTTATTGTCTGCAAGCACTGCAAGACCAGCTTTGTAAAAAAACAAACCGGTATATAAACGCAAAGTGGTAGGAATGTAACGAAGTTACGAAGTTTAGAGAGCTTAGTGTGCACACACGACACTGAATCAGACCAGACCG
>QGOA01011395.1:0-13493 GCA_003313075.1 Termitomyces sp. MG16
GACGGCTGGGACCCGCCTTCGGAGCGGGGGAAGATTGTTGTTCTGAAGGGGAAAAGTCAGCCGCGGTAAGCGGACCATTGCAAAAGCACTCACGTTGTTGTGCGAGCGCCGCCACGCGCTCCCGGTCCAGGCGGGCTTGATACCACGCATCCCGGGCCTCCCAGGCCATAAGGGGCGCGACCTCGTTGGTTTGCGGGGGCGTCGGGGAATGCGTTGGTGTACGCGACATGGTTGAACTTGACGGTAAAATTTTTTCGATACGTGGCAAGTCAGGTGCCAGATCCCACGGTTGGACCCTGGTCCGGACCACCGGCTACACGTGCCTCGGAGGGTCTCGGCGCTGAAGGGGGGGTGATGTCACGACCCCTCCCCTCCGGGCCCACCCCGGGACACCTCCGGAACACCCTCCGGGACCCTCCCTCCGACTCCACAGGACACGTCCCGCCATCACGACCGCCGACACCGCCATCAGCCGCCACCAGCCCCGATCAACGATCGGATCACGCGACTCGTTCCCGGCCATCGCGCATCACGCATCACGGCTCTATCCACGCCAATTGATCGTGCGCCTCACACGCGCAATCCTGGTATGCAGCCCCTGCCGCTACTCAATGACCCCCGGAACCCGTCCCAGACATCCCGGAACCCCAAGACCCGGCCCTGTAGTACTTATAGCGTAGCTCCCTGTTGTATTTGCCAGTCTTGATATTACATACACTGTTACCTGCTTTACTTTGGTTATTGCGTGCCCTTTTGCTTGACTGGTACGCCTTGATTGGTACGCTTCGACTGGCACGCCTAAGTATTCGCGTGCTCTAAGTTTTGGTACGCACTTCGCGACTCCTGATTTACTAACTTGGTCTCGTCTCAGAACCTCCGGTTCACGGCTCGACCCCCTCTAACCTCAGTTACCTCCAACCCAAAACCCCCGGACTCTAGTCCCCTATTCCGGGATTACCTCTGTCCTCGTCTTGAACCCCGGAGTCCTAGCCCCGGAGTTCCAGACACCTGAGTATTCGTAGGTCAAGTCCGCATTGTAAGGGCGTTGCTTTCCCAGAAAGCCCCCGACTCAGCGGAACCTGACACTCTCCAGTAATTTCCCCCTTCAGTATCCTGCCTGTAGCGTAGTCTGCTATGTAGCGTTGGCCACATAGCTTTACTTACTGTAGTAGACATTATATTATACTTATTATAATATAATATTGTAGTGTAAGACAATAGTTAGACCTCAGAGTCTTTACGCAGTGAGTAAAGGCAGCTGAGGGTGTTCGGCTGACGATCTGTATATTTTGTAGATGAAAATAAAGTTTGCCAAAGTGTAACAAATACCTCGAGCGGGCGGGTGTGCCGACGCGAGGTGGTGTTTGACCGAAAATAATAAAGTAAAGTAAAAATAAAATGAAATAAAATAGGAATCGTACTTCAGGCTGTGGCATCTCCTCTAACACTCCCCCAGATGCCCAGACCAGTCCTAGGCACATAGGCCTATCTTCCCAATGAGGTACTCATGTGCGGCTTTAGGAAGGGGTTTGGTGAAGAGATCAGCGTAATTTTCCGCAGATGGAATAGGGTTGATTGATACGTCGCCTTCTCGGATGCGTTCACAAATGTAATGGTGGCGTATGTCAATGTGTTTTGCTCGCGAGTGGCCCTTTGTGGATTGGGCAAGTGCAATTGCGGATCGATTGTCAGCGTACAGGGTGATTGGTAGCAGTTGAGGAAGGTCAATCTCCATGAGAAAGTTGTACATCCATAGACCTTGCTGAGCCCCACAAGTTAGGGCCATGTACTCGGCTTCCGTTGTAGATAGTGCCACGGTCGGTTGCCTCTTGGAGCTCCAGGAGACCGGCCCGCCGGCTACCATAAAGATGTATCCACCTGTTGACCGCCGAGTGTCGTAGTCTCCCCCGAAATCCGCGTTCACGTACCCGACAGGCTTTACAGATCCTCCCTCGGTCCTTGAATAGGTAATCTTGTGGTCAAGTGTCCCTTTGACATATCCAAGTACGTGCACAAGCGCCTTCCAGTGCTGCGGCCCTGGATTTGCCTGGAAGCGGGCGAGTAGGCCCACTGCATAAGAGAGGTCTGGTCGTGTAGCTACCTGTGCCCACATCAATGCTCCGAGTAGCTTCCTGTACGGTTTGTCATTCATGTAGTGTCGCTCTGCGTCCGTTTGAGGAGCCATGGATTCCATAAGCCTGATTCCTGCTGGGAGTGGCGTTGCATGGGGGTTGCATTCAGACATGCCAAAACGCTCGATGACTCGTTTCAAGTATGCGTTCTGTGAGAGGGATATGGAGCCGCTGGATAGGTCGCGTTTGATGGCCATGCCGAGGATACATGTTGGTTCCCCGAGGTCTTTGATTTCGTACAGGGATGCTAGCTCCTTCTTGGCAGTTTCGGCGCCATCTGCGGAAGATGATATGCCAAAAACGTCGTCAGTGAACGTGTTAGTGACCGTGTGCTCGCCGTTTGTTATCCATGACCGAACACAACTGTCTGCTCGTGATGTCGTGTATCCCAATTCTGTGTATGCATCGTCGAGAGTGTGCCACCAATCGCGTCCTTCTTGCATTAAGCCGTACAGGGTCTTCAGGAGAAGGCATACCTTCCCCTCCCCCCCGCAAGCCCTGGAGGCACCTGCATGTAGATTGTGTGGGACGGCACACTGTTGAGATAGGCTGACACAAAGTCAACCTGCCAGATAGCAAGCCCGAGCTGGGCAGCGACAGCAATGGACATCCTAAGCGATTCTAGGCGAACCACCGCAGCATATGTTTCCTCAAAGTCCTCCCCCGCTACCTGAGAGAAGCCTTTAGCTACCAAGCGTGCCTTCCTCTTAACGATGTTGCCCTCCGCGTCGAACTTGTTCGCGTAAACCCATCTGCACCCAATAACCTTCTTACCAGCCGGTACAGACGATGTTGGGACCAGCTTGAAGACTTCTCTGCTCTGCAGGATGGCAAGCTCTTGTTCCATGGCCGGTCCCCAAAGATCTGGTCTGCGCATGGCCTCCGTGTAGTTGTCAGAGACGTATGTGTCGTCATCCGCAGTTGACGAAATTGTGGCAACGAAGGCAAAGGCATCCTCAGCGAGGTACGACTTGGCTGGTGAGTCAGTGGGCTGTAGCCTTGCGAGGCGGTCAGATTGTCGAAGTGCAGGCGGTTGTGGCGGCTCAGGTGGCGTGGTTGGGTTGAGGCGTTCAGAGCGTCGAGGGTTGGGCTGAGTTGAGTCCTTTGGAGCATGTGGCGCGGGTGTGGCTTGTTCGTCCTTATCTTGGCCTAATCCTGGGGTTTCAGGTACGGTCTGCACGGCAGGGTCACGGATCTCAGGGTTACTGTGGAGTGGGCCATCGGTGTCACGGATGCGTGGGGCAATAGGCTGGCGTAAGGACAGTACTCCTGGCGTGGAGGGGTCTGATGTGGGATGAATGTCAGATAGGAGGTCGTCCGTGCTGTCAAGCGTTGTCAATGAACGATGGCCTGTCCCTTCGTCAAATATCACATCGCGTGATGTGATGATACTGCGTGTTCCCTTGTCGTACAGCTTGTATCCGTTGTCCGAGTATCCCACCAGAACGTACTTTACGGAGCGTGGGTCGAGTTTTGACTTCACTAACTCCTCTGGGACTTTGGCGAAGGCAATGCAGCCAAAGGGGCGGAGATGGCCTACATCCTGGCGCCTTTTGGTCCACCCTTCCTCTGGTACGTGGTCTGGGTGGCGTGAGGACGGGATCAGGTTACGAGTGTGGATCTGAGTTGCTGCTGCCTCAGCCCAAAGTGACTTTGGAAGTTCACTATCAGCCAACATGCACCTCACTCCTTCAATCACAGTGCGTATACTGCGCTCAGCCAGACCATTTTGTGCGTGAGCGTAGGGTGTGGTGATGTTCATGTGGATACCGTGTTCTGTGCAGTACGTGATCCAGGCCTCGTTCACCCACTCCTTCCCTGCGTCGATCCTGACCATTTTGAGCTTTTCCCCTGTTTGGCGTTCCGATTCGACGTGGTATGCGGTGAATGCCTCGAGAGTGGTTGTGGAGTCCTTGCGGGAGAGGAAGAAGCCTGACATCCTGGACGTAGCCCCGTCAACGGCAAGCATCATGTATGACGCTCCTCCAAGTGACGTAACTGATGCAGGTCCCCAGAGATCAATGTGTGCGCACTGGTTGGGAGTAACCTCTGTTTTGACTTTGGCGTCGTATGGACGAGCTGCGTGCTTGCCATACACGCAGTCCTCACATATGCCTTTCGCATCCATACTCCCCTTAACTGTGAGACCGTCAACCAGAGTTTTCCGTGCCATATTCTGAATGCTCGTGATACCAGCGTGACAGAAACGACGATGCCATACTTCGATGCTAGCAGGTACATATTTAGAGGATGCGGCCATGGCTTGGGTAGTTGCGTCTGTGGCGTTGTTGAGTGCGTTTAGCATATACATCCCTCTGGTGGCATGGCCGATGAGTACTTCTCGGCCGTTCGCATCCCAGAATACCGCCTTTCCACACGAGAAGGTGACTGTGAAACCAGCTTCATCGAACTTCCCTATTGAGATAAGGTTTGCCGCCAAATCAGGTGTGTGAAGTGCCTGTCTGAACACAAGTTCCGATGACCCATTCTTTGTTAAGACTGTCTTCTTGACTGTGCCTTGTCCAATGATGCGGAAAACGCCTCCGACTGGTGCAGACTGGCCGCTCCTTGGTGTCGCCAGTTCCTTGTACTCGCAGAAAACATCTCGATCAACAAAGCAATGATCTGTAGCTCCTGAATCAGCATACGTCGGTATCTTCCCTCCAGCTAGCATTCCCTGTATGTCTGAGATAGGGGTGAGGTCGTATATGGAATCTGCTGATTGGGCTGCCAGAGCGTAGGTGACGTGCGAAGTCATGGCGGTCGCAAGATTGGCGGTTGGGGCTGGGCCTGTTGTGGCGGTGGCGTTTTTAGCGGCGTTCAGGGTTGTGATTGCTTTCTCGTGGTTCCTGAAGCTTTGAGGGAATTGTCCCTCTTTACCTCCTCCAAGCCAATAGCAGTCCCCAATGAGGTGTCCTGAGCGCTTGCAGTTCGGGTTTGTGCAGACAAGTTTCGATTTTGTGGGCTTTATGGTCGCCTGGAGAGCTGTGGTTGAGGTCCCAGTCGTTGGTTTCTGTATCCTGAGGCGTTCCCAGTGGACATTTAGTCCGGCAATAAGTGTAGCAGAAGTGGTTGCAGAGTAGAGGCTTGCAACTATCGTGTTCCATGACTCGGGTAACGAATTCATTACGATTGTGCAAAAAGTTGCATCAGTGATTACTGCGCCCTTTTCCGTCGCTTCCCTCCATTTTGTATGAAGGTTTTGAATATGGTTGGGGAAATCGTCGGCGTCCGTGAACATCGTGGCACGTAAACGGTTCTCTGCTCCCATTGCTGCAAGGTCGGACATTACACCGTAAGTCTCAGTGATTGTCTTCCACGCCTCAGCCGCCGTCCCATCCATTCTGATGCCTAGACCTATTGGGTTTTTACAATTGTTTATGATTAAGCTGAGTGTCCATGCATCGCGAACATCCCATTCATCCAGGGATGGGCTCAGGGACGACCACTTGGTCGGTTCTCCTTCCGGATCAGTGGTTGCGAGTTTTGTGGCGTCTTCTGTAGACTCCATTTTGGGATGGTCGGTAGTATCGGCCTTTTGTTGGGTAGTAGTGGAGGTGGTGTCGGTTTTTCTTGTGGCAGGGGAAACAATGGTCCCTTCAAGGTATCCACGTGCGCCACGAGTGCGTGCCGCTATCAGAACCCTGTCCCTGAAGGCTGCAAAGTTGGTACCGTTGAACTGCGCATCTTCTGGGAAGGTTGGCGGGTTGGATGCATTTGATGCTACGTTTGCCGACATTTTTGTAGTGTAGTTTGTGGTTTTGTGTGTGCGTTTGAGCTAGTGAGACAGGAAAAAGGTTCTATAGCGCTGACAAGACAAACGCTAGCGGGGCCCGATAACCTGTAGTGTAAGACAATAGTTAGACCTCAGAGTCTTTACGCAGTGAGTAAAGGCAGCTGAGGGTGTTCGGCCGACGATCTGTATATTTTGTAGATGAAAATAAAGTTTGCCAAAGTGTAACAAATACCTCGAGCGGGCGGGTGTGCCGACGCGAGGTGGTGTTTGACCGAAAATAATAAAGTAAAGTAAAAATAAAATGAAATAAAATAGGAATCGTACTTCAGGCTGTGGCATCTCCTCTAACAAATATTAATATTAATTACTTTATTATATCTAGTTACATGTGCTGCTTACTAAGCAGCTTACTTTTTGTTGTACACTACATCGTCAATAGACCGGTCTGGTCTGATTCATTGTGGTGTGCACACTAAGCTCTTTCAAACCCGTAACTTCGTTACATTTTTTTGAATCTGCCAGCTAGGATCTATTGCCTAGCACCTGACGTCAGTCGCTGAGTTTGTTGACAGAACTCTATCAGCTTCTCAAGCTTCTTGCACAGCCACACCATGCAAATTTTAAACAGGGAATTGATGAGTAATCCCATACCTGCAGTGTCCACTGATGGCAGGCGGAATGCCTATGACCTACAGGGAGACCCAGCAGACACCCAGGATGCATCAGCGTCCAATGTGGATCAGGCAAGACCGAAGGCTCAAGACTGAGGTCGGAGCACCGACCTGTCTGGGAATGAAAGCGAGGCCCGGAGAGCTGAAAAGTCACAGCAGGATAGTCAGCAACGTCTCCAGGACAAGATGCCAGGGGGATTAACTCTCCCAGTTACGCAGCTGCCAGGAGGACTGTGACGGTCTAGCCAACTAGCTTCAAAAGGGCCTCCTGAGGATGGTCAACAGTCAACAGGCACCAATGGCGTCTCAGGAGACACCAAGTCAGCGGTACGGACTGGGAGAGCTATCCCTCTGAGCCAGAGTAGTGGGACCAGGCGGTCCGCAGCGGGCTTACTGCCCTCTAAGATAGCGGAAGCTCACATAGAAGAGGTACCAGATGAGGCTGCAAGTCCTGAAGTAGCCCATGCGGAAAACCAATTTCCGTGCATGCCAGCAGTGGAGGAAGCGCTGGAGGTTGTAGAGCTTCCAGAGGAGGCAATTGAGTTGTCAAGTGATAATGATGCTGGAGCAGAGGAGCAGCGGCTGAAAACCGCATACACCGTGTGATTGCAAGTGTTCTGGGATTTGCACCCAGAGGTGATGAAATACACCACCCAAGCGCGACTCGAGCGCTATGCATCAGCACATATAGTAGCACTTAGGCGACAAGGGCACAAAGTGCCCAATGTATTCAGTACAAAATATACTGATTTAATGGTGAGAGTGCTCACTATGGAGCTGCAAATGTATGTGCAGCGGAAGGCCACAAGGCAATCGGGAATATTGACCCCCTGGAGCCACACTTCCGAGGAATGCTCGGCATGTCACAATCAAGATGTTGGAATTGAGATAGTGGAGGCACTAGCATGGGCACAGGAAGTGCCCAAAGTAAAACCGGTGAGTACTTTCTATACTCCAGCAGGACAAGGGTGGCATGAGGAGCCCCCACACATGCGTAACCGAGACCTTAGGACAGATATGTCAGGACCAAATGGGCACGATAGTACTGTGCTCAAGGTGGAGAGCGAGGCATCTGTGATGCGGCGCGTGCCCATGGCAGAAACGTTGAGCGACAGAGTTGCATATCAACGTATGTGCAATGGCAACCTCAGGACTAAGGGACAGTCCCTTATCAACGATCAGGGCATCGTTGTAAGGGCGACCTCTAGAGGCTGTGGCTCAGTCACACAGCTGGCAGAGGAAGATCCAAAGTGTATTAGAATATATACTGACAATATCAAGGTAGCTACTCACCTGGCAGAGGGAGATCCAAAGAGAACAAGTCTAGGGATTCCCTATGCCAGGTTGGACACTTCTGGGGCCTCTGAAGCATGAGAAACAATACAGTACAACAAAACCTTAAAAACTCGAAAATTGCCTATACAAACACTTGTACAAATAAGGGGCAAACTCTGGCAAACTCTGGCTTATATAAGCAATCTGGAAGCGGTGCTGAGTGGGCCCACACTTGTCTGAATGGTGGCTAAAGAACCAGAGCATCTCAAGGGCTGAGAGTAGTACTAACAGATAGTGTTAAAAGAATAGAAACAGTGAAATGAAATAATGTCAGAAGAAATAAGAGAATGAATGGAAGGAGAGTGAAGAGATAAGGAGTGAGAAAAGGAAGAAATGAGGAGTCCCCTGACAATTGTATTCGAGGGCACTAAGCCCATTGACGAGATGCATTGTCAATTTGTCATGCAGGGCCAGGAGAATCAAGCTTCTCCAGTTTCAGGGCAGCGCAACAATCATGATCGAGGAGACTTCCTCGATCGAGATGGCACCACAAGACGTGATGCCCCTGGTAATGGCCAGGATGATGGCCCTAGGTCGACTCTTTGAGATGAGGGCAATTATGCCCACAGTCGAGGAGGCTTGGGGCGTCCTCTGCAGGGTGGACAAGGGAAGTCACTTCGCCAGGCTGCTGATTTGGCGACTAGATCACCGGGTCAGCGGAAGGCCATTTGAATGCATTGTAAAGCCATGCACGATTGCCTGCATTGAGTAGTCAATGATGCCCTGGGTGTGACCTTATGGTTACCCGATGAGGTAAAGCTGCATAAAGCAAACAGTAGGCATATTCGCGCCTACACAGGCACGTCCAAGTTCAGCGACTTGGAGGATTGGGCGATGGATGTATGCACCCATCTTTCCATGTGCTTATATGGAGGCGACCGTATGGAACGAGAACAAATCTTCATTCTGCCTGAGTTCTTGGCCAGAGAGGCCATGGGATGGTTTCAATGGGCAGTACTGCACGTCAACCATGTCCAGTATGAGTGGACATTCAAAGGAGTCCTTACAGGACTGTACAATCGATTTGTGCACCCCTCAACGCTACAGGATGCAAGGCGGGAGTTTCAGTCTGCCAAGTACACCAAGAAGTTGGGAGTGCAAGGGTTCTATGATACCCTTAATGACCATGCCCAGAATATGGCAGTATATCCAGATGGATATACCATGCTTGAAACATTTTTAGATGGCATTCCAGCAGACATGCGCCGCTACCTGATATGTGAGGATGGACTGTCCCCAGAAGTCAACGATGTGGAAGAGTTTGTGGCATATGCCATCAGGTATGAGCAGTCCCTGAAGACTGCCAACCACTATGAGCATCGGAGTGGACACAAAGGGGAAACCAGGTGACTACCGCCTGCTGGGGCACCTTCACAGGGTCAGCATGTGGGGACCTTCTTGGCCAAAAAGGCCAATTTGGATCGTGACCGCAACACGCGGTTTGTGGTATGCAGAACCTCTGCTGCGAACCGAGGGCAGAGCCGCCCATGCCCAGAGCGGGCGCCGGATAGAGAACGTCCTAAACCAAGGCCAGACTTCAAACCGGCCAACCCACCAGGTCAGACAGGGACTTGTTTCACGTGTGGCCAGCCAGGCCACTACGCTACCAATTGCCCCGAGGAAGGGGTATACACCCTGCGCCCACCTTCAAGCGGCACATACTGCAGCTGCAAGTGGGAGTGATGGAGACGTGTCTGCTGAGTCTGAGGCAGAACACCCCACAAACGACCAAGAGCCCCCAGAGGAGGCATCGGGTGCCGAGCCCAAAAGTGTGGTTGTGGAGAGGGAGGAGTACGTCACAGTCAACATATATGACAATGTCTACAACAACGAGTACTACAGTCACGACAGCGACTCTGAGTGCCTAGCAGCGATGACGGATTGGCCGTCTTCAAATGATCCCAAAAAGAATAATGTGGTTTGGATGAAGGTGACTCTTTGTCGAGCAGAGGGCACTTTGCAGCACCCTACACTGAAATGGGCAGACAAGGAGTGCCTAGTCTCATATGTAGACGTAGATGGCCACAAGAAGACATGGACCTTATGGGACTCCGGGAGTACTACGTTGGGCATAATGCCCCAGTTTGCCATGTGTACGGAATATCCGTGCAGGAGTTGGATATGCCATTGGCGTTACAGCTGGGCACCATAGAAAGCCGGGCTATGGTGCAGTATGGGACGAATATGACTGTCCAGACACCGGGCTCATGTAGCCAGGAATACATGGATGTAGCGAACTTTGATCACTATGATATGATACTGGGAACGCCATTCATGTGGCACAACAAAGTCATACTAGACTTTGACCACTGTCAGGTACTAGTGAATGGGAAGGTGATCTCAGCTGAACGAGCTACAGCAGACAACACTGATAATCATCTGTGATGTCATCACACTACGGAGAAACACAAGGAGTCTCCATGACTGGGCTGGCGCAAAGTGGCAGCAGTGGAGGATGTGGATGAGGACATGCAGGCTATGCCTGGACTGAGCTCAGACCACAACGTGGTGATGATGAGTGAGGAGGAGTATCAAGCCTCCAAGAGGAGCGACAAGCAAATAATTGCTCCTGATATTTGAGGCGCAAAGCCTCCAGCCAAGCGCCACCAAAAGGCGAGACAACGGGAGGACTCAGTGGATGTATGCCCACCTACGTCCTCACGAGTCAAGTTGGATGACTTGAGAGACAGCATCTGAGAGGTGGAAGCCTCATGTGAGGGGGACACACAGTCCCTATGGGAGCGACCAGCACCCCTTCCGGAGTACAACTGGGCATACGACCCTCAAATGCCGCAGGAGTGGAACAAGCTGGTGGCAGCCACATGTGCGCAAAATGTGCACCAGAGACAGATGACTGTCAGACCAGTGTATTGCCAGCCAGCATCAGACGAGGTGTCCGTAGCGTACTCACTTGTACGCAAGGGAAAAAGCCTCGTGGCTTATAAGGCAGCGGCAGTGGTTCTCTGCTGAGACTACATATACCCGATGACAGTGTCACTTGGGTGCTCGAAATGCATGAGCAATATGCACCGCTGCCTCGGTTACCCTCAGAGACGGTGGAAGCACTTCACCCCGATGTGTATGAAGGGGAAGCAGAAGGCGACAAGCCTTCATGAGGAAGATATACCTCGGTTGCGTCAGCAATGGCAAGAAGAATTTGCTGATATGGTCAATGGGACCAAGGAGGAGCTCCTGCCATGGTGGGAGGTGAACCATGAGATCAACCTCATAGACGAGAGCAAGCAATATAAGTACCACTTGCCGCGCTGCCCGCACGCACTCCAGGAGCAACTATGCTCAATGGTGGTCATCATGCACCACTGCTCAGGCTGCACCATTATTGTGCATCCTGAAGAAGGATGGAACCCTTCAAACAGCTCTTGATGCACGTCAGCGCAATGACAATACTATAAAGGATGTAACTCCTTTACCAGATCAGGAGGTGATCCAGGAAGACGTGGCTTGGGCGAAGTATTGCTCGAAGATTGACCTTACAGACACTTATGAGCAGGTGCGCATTTGCACCAAAGACGTACCCAAGACCGTATTTGCATTGATCATGGGCACGTTCACGAGCAACATAATGCAAATTGGAGACTGTAATGCTCCTGCAACCTTTCAGAGGCTAATGACCTCTATTTTTCGAGACGTAATAGGACGTTTTATGCATGTCTACTTAGATGACATATTCATCTACTTGGATTCTGTGGATGAGCATGAGCAGCACCTCAGAGTCGTATTTGAACGACTATGCAAGTACAAGTTGTACTTGAAGTAGAAAAAGTGTGAGCTTTATGCTCAGAGTATATGCCTAGGGCATGTCATAGATGAGTGGGGTATCCACCCCAATCAGGACAAGCTCGATCACATTTGGGAGTGGCGCATGCCACGAAACTACAATGACATCCAACAATTTGTTGGCCTTGTCAACTACATATCGAGCTTCTTGCCTGATGTCATGGCCTATACTGGGCCACTTATGGCCATGACACAGAATGGGTCACCGTTCAATTGGAGACCGCTGCACCAGCGGTGCTTTGAGATGGTCAAACAGATCTGTATGAAGACTCTGGTGATTCGACCAATCAACCCTAGATGGGACGAGTCAATATGGCTCATTTGCGATGTGTCTAAGACAGGCATCGGAGCCATGTATGGTCAGAGAAGTAGCTGGCAGACTTGCCGCCCAGCCGGGTTCATGTTGAAGAAATTCACAATGGCCCAGCAAAACTGTGCTGTGCACAAGCTGGAGACTCTCACCATCCTCGAGGCCCTTCTCAAGTGGGAGGATAAGCTGATGGGATATCCCATCCACATCATAACGGATCACAAGGCACTTGAGCTCTTCAAAACTCAGGTGAACTTGTCGCCGCATCAGCGACGGTGGATAGACTACATGTCGAGATACCAGTTCGACATCACCTATGTTAAAGGTGAACTCAACAAAGTGGCAGACTGCTTGTCTCGCTACTTTGAGAGCGATGTAGTCAGGGAGGCTCACAAGCCTCATGAGTATGTGCAGGCAGACTGCCACATAGACCCAGATGGAGAGGATCTACCTCTTCACTGCTACTAGGAACTTAGAGAGCATGTCCTGGAAGTACACGCTATGCGTGACAACAAACAGAGGCAAAGCACTCACCTCAGGGAGCAGCGTGAAGAGCAGGACATAGCTGCCCAGTTGCTCAAGGAGCATGAAGTCGTGGACCCAGCGTCACCTGGGAAGCACGAGCGCCCTGATATACCCGTTATGCTGGCTGAGATGCTCAAAGGCAAATTGCCTTCATCCCAGCCCTCTATCCTGGGCAGCGACAACTTCCGGATAGAAGTGGTGCAGGAATATGGCAATGATTCTCTCTACACCAAGATAATCGCCAATCCTGACAACCATCCTTGGTTCAGGCATGAGCCTGGTAGACTGATCACAATGGAGAACCATCAAGAGGTGGCAGTGGTCTGCCTCCCCCATACGCAAACCATTGTTACGCAAGTCTTGGACTAGGCCCATGCACTGGTGGGGCACTTTGGTGCTGCCCAAACGTTGGGCTACATCCGGAGATGGTATTGGTGGCCACATATGGCCCAAGAAGTGACTAAGTTCTGCACCTCATGCACAGCATGTCAGAGGGCAAAGTTGCCCCCTGGATCCCCTCCTGGGAAGCTATACCAGCTACCTGTGCCAGTAAAACCTTGGGACTCCATTGGAATGGACTTTGTAGGTCCCTTTCCCGAGTCCAGAGGGTTCGATTACCTCTGGGTGGTAATATGCCGCATGACAAGCATGGTGCACCTCATACTGGTGCGAACTACACTGATGGCTAAGGAGCTGTCATGGATCTACCTTCGGGAGATCGTTAGGCTGCATGGGCTGCCTAGTACCATAGTGAGCGACCGTGACTCAAAGTTCACATCTTAATGGTGGAGAGAACTCCACAAACTGTTAGGAGCACAACTTCTCATGTCAATGTCCTTCCATCCTCAAATGGATGGGCAAACTGAGCAGGCCAACCACAGTATAGGCCAGGTTCTGAGGGCAGTTGTTTGCCCTGACCAACGGGACTGGGTGGACTGGTGTCCACTCACTGAGTTTGCAATTAACGTGAGTATCTCAGAAACGAC
>QGOA01011396.1:0-25322 GCA_003313075.1 Termitomyces sp. MG16
TTGACAAGTTTGTACTGAGTGCCTTAACCGAACGAAGTGAGGTTGAGGCCGGGATTGAGCACTGAGCTGGGAAATACCGAGGCCTTAACCGAACGAAGTGAGGTTGAGGCCAGGATTGAGCACTGAGCTGGGAAATACATACTTGGAGCCTTAACCGAACGAAGTGAGGTTAAGGTGGAGGCTGAATTACTTATACATACTTGGAGCTCTAACCGAACGAAGTGAGGTTAGGGTGGAGGCTTAGTTGGGGGGGGTTTGGGGGCGAAGCCCCCAACGAGATGCTAGCTGCGTGCCGAAGGCACGCGGCGCAGCTCGTCTTATTATGAACGGTGCATATAAATATTGTGAAGCAACAAATTAGATTATTCCTCTTATTTATGCTGTATGTGCTTGTCAACGAGATAAGTCAATTATTCATTCCATTCACAGATCTAATGTGGATTAAAGATATGACATATGCTGTTTATTGCAGTAGTTAATATATTTTGTGTCTTTATCAATTATCAGATCCTAAGCAACCTTGAGTTTTTTATGGTAATACTTGTACACATAACATGAATATTGTTTCAACTGCTTCAGTTCTTCCTCAAACCCCTGATTATATCGATTATTATTTGTTGTATTTATTGGATCAAATCAATATAAAGATAAAGCAATGAAAAATATGTTTTGAGTTTACAAACAAAAAATTTAGGACTTCTTTATTTGATTAAAAAATGTTGCTAAAAATCCCTTGTATAAGAACATTGAATTAGATAAAAGAATTGTAAATTAAATGTTGCTAAAAATCCCTTGTATAAGAACATTGAATTAGATAAAAGAATTGTAAATTTATATTCAAAAGATGCTATTCTTTCAGGATTGAAGGATAGACTTCTATATGATACAGAACTTTCTGTTTAAAAAACTTTTGAAGAAGAGACAGCTAGTTTATCAAATCATCTTACATTAGAAATATACAAATCTAACACAGATGATAAAGCTACTGTACTTTTAGAACATATGAGAGTTTCAGATCCTGAAAGTGTAAAAATCCAAGGTTCTTCTTTGACTGCATTAGCTTTGCAATCTCTTGTATCAAATAATAATAAATTTAATAATGAACAACCTGATCTTATAATATATCAAGAAAATAATAAAATTAATGAATATAATAACCTGGTTTTGTTTCCTAGTATGTTTTCAACTTTATTTTCTTATAGATGTAATGGTTTTAATGATCCTAGTCGATCAACACCACTTAGTATGCAACTTCATATAAATTATCTTATAAATCTAGCAGATTATGATTTTTGTTATCATTATTCTTTTATATTTATAGCTTTAAATATAATGCAGCGCAGAACTGCCTATTTTTATATAAGTTTACATGTAAAAAGCTTATGGTTTAAAGCTATTGCAGAAAAATTAACATTAATCTCTTCTGAAACTTTTTTTTCTGTAGCAAATCAATTAGAAAAAGATTATAATTATCAATCACTTTCAAATAACAAAAAACAAGTATTTACTTGTCTTATTGGTGCACCAAATCTTTTTGATATTCATATAAAACTTAAAATCAAAGCTGGTTATGCTCAAAAGCTATTTCAATTTTTTAAAAATATTATTCATCATCATCTTCCTAATATTGAATTAGAAATTGATTCAAAATATGAATCACAAATTAAAAGATCTCCTCATATATTATCTTCAAAATCTGATAAAGATATTCAAAACTGGAAAGATTTGCTTAATGTAGAAATTAAAAAATGCGGAGAAGCTCTTCAACATCATAATTGTAAAGCTGTTTGCCACAAATTTGAAAATGATGATAAATGTCATTTTTGATTTCCACATGATTTTGTTTCTGAATTTAAATTTGATCCAAATATAAATTCTATTTATTTACTTTGTCAAGATTCTACTGTGAATTATTTTAATTCAATTATTTTTGTATATTGTTGCTATAGTCATGATTTAAAATATATATTATCTAGAAAAGCAGCTAAAGCAGTGATGTTTTATATTACAAACTATATTATAAAGTTAGATTTAAAAACTTATCTTTAAAACTTATTAAATGTTGTCTCTTTTATCTCGAGCAGTTCTTAATATGAAAAATACTATAGATTCTTCAAGTTTTAAAGCTAAATCTAAATTGCTTCTTCATCAATGTTTATTTCAATTAACTAAGCAACAACAAATACATGCTCAACAAGCAGCTTGGTATATTTGGAGTCGAAATGATAGCTTTTCTTCTTATAAAACAATACCAATATTATCAAATCTTTTACTTTATTACATTAAAACTTTTATAAATGCTATAAAAAATACAAATAAAAAAATGAAGATTGTAGTAATGAAGAAAACAATATTGAACCTATATCATTAAAAATTAGTGTAGATATTAATGAAAATCTTTTAAAAGCAACTCAAATAAATGATTATATTTATCATGATTCAGACTTGTCTAATATTTGCTTTTATAGTTTTGTTCAGTGTTTTTAAAGAGAGCTTATAAGTACTTCAAAATATAGAGATACTAATACTATACAATTAGGTGCATATAAATGCTGAAGACTGAAAAGTCCACATTCTTTATGTGATACTCATTATTTAGTAGAGTATACTAATTTTGAGCATGAAGATGATTCTAAGCTACTTACACCTTATTTAATTAGAACAAGTATTTTTCAATCTATTTATTCTGATTATAGTATTTTTATGCTTGCTTATTTCAAACCTTTTAGTGATGTTGAACCTTTACTTCTTTTATATGAAAATTCTAATGATGTATTTAATATGTATAATTTTACTGAAATGTCTAAAAATATTATGAAAAATTGAGATGCTATTTATGAATGTAAGAATGAAAGAGATGCTAAGAGACTTCAAAAAAAAAACAAGCATTAAAAGAATCAAAAGTATTTACTAAACTAGCAGCTTTTTCAAATGATACTTTATTTATTCCAGAAGAATCAGGTTAAGTAGTTCGAAAAAATTTTCAATTCAATCAAGAACTTCTCAGACTTCAAGCAATTGAATGGTTTTTAGTTGATGCAGAAGCTAATAAAAAAATAAATACTTTTATATTATTACTTGCAGTAAATATTAGTAATTTAAAGATTTGGAAAAGAAAAGTCAAATTACAAGAAGAATTTTTAAAATCTCAACGAAGAAACATTCTAGATCCTTTAAATCAGACAGCAATTATCAATAATGCATCTGAAACTGAATTAATTTCTACTTTATCTAATATAAAATATTTATTTTCTGCTAATATACATATCATCAAATGCATCTATATCTCAAACAAAAAGTTTAAATAATATTAATAATTTATACTTTGAAAGCCATAGCAATCTGATCGAGCACATTATTTCAGAAAAAACTTTAAATGAAAAACAATCAATTGTATTTAAAATTATTTCTAAAGCTTTTTTTAAATATATTGATGATGAAGCAGCCAGCATAAATAATGTTTTATCATCAAATTATCAACCTTATTTGCGTCTTTATCTTTTAGGACCTGATAGTACTGGAGAGACTCATATTGTTAAAGCTGTACAAAGAATTATAGAAATTTATCAATGCAAACAAAGATTGCACTTTTTAGCACCAAGCGGTACTGTAGCTGCATTTATTGATGGATTAATTATCTATAAGGTCTATCTATTAAAGTTCAGAAAAAAAATAAAGAAAAAAGTAATTGAATACCTAGTGATTCTAAAGAAGATTATTCTGTTATAATGACTATTGCTAAAAAAAAGTAATTTTTTTGAAGAATTTAAAAATGTTATAATGCTTCTTATTGATGAAGTATCTCTGCTTAGCTGTCATTTATTATGAGATGTAGATTGTTTTTTACAAATAGTAAAAGGTAATAATAAACCATTTGGTAGAATTTTGGTCATTTTTCCAGATGATTTTTATCAATATCCATTTGTTGAAGAAATTCCTTTGTATAAACCTGTAACAAATTCTACTAATATGTCTTCTTAGCAATTATCGACTCATCTTGGTCAGTTAGTATGGAAATCAGTCATTGAAGTAGTAAACTTGGAAGAGCAACAGCGCATGAAAAAAAAATCCTAAATATGCTGCAGCTATTTTACAATTGCAAAAGAGAAAATGCAGAGAGGAAAATGTTGAGTTATTTAACAGTCAAGTGATTAAATTTTTTGAAAATTCAGATGGATTAAATATGAGTTGTAATAATAGACAATATTCAACTGCAATAGTATAGATTAATGATCTTTGTCAGGCTATAAATTTTCAAAAAGCAAAATCCATTGTTTAAGATAACATTGATATTTGTGCTGCGAATGACACAGTTAAAAAAAAAAAACAATATCAGAACCTGCTAGATCTGAACTTTTAAAACTAAATGTTTCTAAGTTTGCTAGTAAAGACACTTTACCTGGTTTTCTTCCTTTATATATAGGAATGCCTGTTGTTCTGCACAATCAAAATCTATCTACTAAATTAGGTATTACTAATGGTGCTCATGGAATATTGAAAAAATATGACATTAAAACTTGTTCATTTGGTCATACTTATTGCATTAGTACAATTATTGAGTTTTTAAGAAGCAAAGTATCTCTTTCAAATCTACTTAATCAGTATTTTTCAATTGAACACCTATCCTGGAAATTTCAACATTTAGTACAATTAGATAAAAATAATGAAAAACAAAAAATATCAATCATGTGCTATCAATTGCCTTTTCAACTTGCTTTTGCTATTACAGGACATGCTGCACAAAGAACAAGTCTTCCACATATTTTAGGTTAGTTACATCTTGGAGGTTTTGCTGCCTATATAACAGCATCTAGAGCTACTACTCGCAAAGGTCTAGCTATAGTTTAAAAAGTCACTTTAAAAGATCTCAATCAAAAGTTGCCATCTGATTTAATTATTGAGATACAAAGGCATGAAATTATGGAGCACAATACACTTATTAGACATAGATTTAAAAAGAGTTTTATTAAAGTCATATCTGATTCTGAAGGCGAGGATAAATATTTAAGCAAATATTCAAATATTAATATTAAATTATCTACTTATTCTCAATAATATTCTGATGATATTCAAAATACTTAAGATCAGTGTGAAAGAAAAGTAGATGCAGACAATAATAATAAAAGCAAAAAGAGATCTGCACCACGTAATCCATACTGTGATTTTACTTTGCACAAAAAATTAAAGTTAGATTCGGATGAAAGTACTATTTCTATATGACATGTTCTTTTGAAAGGATGCTCATGGAATAGTATAAATTGGTCATGTACCTCTGATTCTACATTCATGTCTTTTTATCGCACTTATCTTTAAATAAATAATGAAGATCAAAATATTTGAAGCTGCTCTAATGAAACTTGCAACATTCTAAGTAATTTATTTTTAAAACATATTAGTTTAAGCTATAATATTGATGATATTTGCAATTTGCAAATATCTTTATTATAAAAATCCAATAAAGTTTCCATTAATTAGACCTACTTTAATTGGACCTACTTTAATAAGCACTACAGAGATTGTTGACTTAACTTTTTTTGCTCTTAATATAATTTAAAAAATGATTTATCATATATCATGCCCTTCCTGCCAATTTCTTTTAGAAGCAACTATTGACTTGCATCACATAGGTCACTGTACAAGTCCTACCGTATAGTTTAATTATAGAATTCAAGAAGGCACTGAGGCAACCACTCAGCAATGGTTAAATGCCTTTATTATAGCAGGTAAAAAGCACGTTTCCATAAAAGCTGCAACAATTATAAAAAATAGACTAGCTAATCATTCACATGTATGTTCTGCTATTCAAAGTAAAAAAATACTTTATACTTCAGCTCTTTTAATAATTTGACTTGATTTAGATTATATAGATGGATTCACTACTAAAATAATTCCTACTGTATGCTTGCCAACTCAAATAGGTTTACAGCAATATAGTGTGTAAGCTATTATCTACCAAGGTTATAATCACTTTACAGCTTGCCTTTTTGATAATAATTCTGTTTCAAGCTATAATGAAGCTGCTTAAAATAGTAGTATTGTTAAGGGAAACAACTGCATTAATTTGGAGATTTTTAATAGTAGACAGCAATATATTGTAATATATGCAAAAATATAGTAATATAAGCACCATAAACATTTAGATTAAACAGTTGCCACATAGTTTATAAAAGGCTAATAATATGCACTTCAGCTGTCTATCTACTGTGTGAAGATAATAAAATTATTATGTAATTATTCATCTAAATGAATGCTTATATAATTATTTGTCTGTCCATAAGGTAGCTTCTCTATAAACAACTATGCATTTGTGCTATGAATTTTTGTAATTGCATTAGACGTTTCAGGAATCTCTGAATTTGACACATAGTCTCTGGAGTTTATCATAAAGTGCAGTAACCTCTGTATATGAGACATCTTTAATTTTTTATAATAAAATAGAAGACTGTAGAAAGCTCAAAGCACTGTTCACCTTGAACCAAAAGTGTTTACAAATCTATCTTTAAAAAGATATCAGGTTGTTGATCCACAAAGACAAAGACCGTGATCAGCCATAAAGAGTGAAGTCTCTGTGCTTTGTACTATGGGCAGAATTTACAGAGATTCTTAGTACATCTTTGAACTGAATGGTCTTTTGCTTTTGATTTTATAGGGTGCTGACTTTTATGATTTGGTAAATAAGATGAGCTTTATTTGATCTTTAAGATAATTAAAATCAGATTTATATGTTTTAAGAAGGTTTGTAGATATATAGTCAATGAGTTGCATGACCATCAATCATAGTGACTTATCATCTCACACTGTGCTCACAGTGCTGATAACTTAGTTCTCACTACACTATGTATCATATTCAAGTTCTTCTTCTAATGTTCCTACTACATAAGTTTCATACTACATTCTACTAATCTTACTTACTCAGTCTCTTGTAGTTAGCTTGAATCTTGGCCCCTTTCTCAGAAGTAGGTTTTCTGATGTTCAATAACTTATTTTCAGGACTTAAGAAATTCTATTCTTACAACATTATGCTAGAATTTGCATCAAAAAAAAATTATCGTATTAATACTATAATAAAGCTCCAAATTCAAATATTACTATTTTTATATCAAAATCTGCAACAAATGTACTTTGTGAGGCTGAAAATATTATTGCAGATTATGGGGTATGAGAGCTTTAACTGGTCTTAGAAGGCAACAGCAATCATGAACAAACTGTATGTTTGATGAATGAACATCAATAAGCAACTAATGACTAATAATACAATGGAAATAAAGACTTACCTGAACGGGAAATAATGTCTAATGTATCAAATGACAAGCAGCAATGTTTACTATGAGAGAGAGCAGTTGATGTTGTAGAACAGGATACATTTATTTTAGAAGTGGAGTGTGACAAATTTGAAACTTGATTGTTGAAATTGAAAGAAGTGGAATTTGAAGACTGGTGCATGTCTGTGTCATCTACATCCTAGTTGCTTGACTCATCATTATTGCTATCATCCAATCTACAATCAGTAGAGTGAATGAGCCCATTATACAAATCTGCGTCATTATCATGCTCGATAGAATCAAGTCAAGTCGAGATATGAGCAAGAGAAAATCCCAGCTTAGATGACATTTCCTTGTCTCCATAAACTAAGCCATCAAGCGGAACATTATCTATAAATTATTGTTATATACATAACTTTGAATGATGAAGAAGCGAGTATAAACTGTAAAATTGGCATGAAGACACAACAACGTCGTAAGTTGTGCCAGGCCAATAGAACAAATGTTCAGATGAAGGTATCATCATATGTTTGAATGCATCCCATCTAGGACCACCTCTTATATATTTACACATGAATAAATCTATGATTGCTAGGTCTAACAATTTCATAGTATCACCTTGAAAATCTAAAGCATAAGCTGTCTTCTTCAACAATATAAAAACATGTGCCTGATGCGCCAGAAACACCGTGTAAACATCTTGAAATGCCTCATATCCAGTTATGGAACGACCAGTACTGTGAAGGCTGTGTATACAAAAATATCAATAAACTATTTTATGTGCTCTTGACCGGTTCTTGATGGAGGCTTCAAAGGCCTAACTATCCTTTTGATGATCCATGTAATTCCAGTTGATAAGTGCACTGTAAAGCTCAAAATAGTTGCAAAGAGAAAACAATGTTAAAGAACTGTCTCAAGTACTCGTATCTGGTATATGAGGATATTTGCGATCTAAATAGTTAATATAGCAGTGTAAAAATAAATAAAAGAATAAAATAAACACACCAATGATGCTGTTGTATGAATACTTGAAGTACTGGTAATAATACACCAGCATACAAACTAATAGAGCATGCGAGGCTATTCTGTGGTTGGTATTGATAAGAACATCGCTGTCTACAAGATGATGATACATTCCAATAATGGAGTCCATCAGAATTGAAGCAAGATAATAGTGACCTTCCAAACAAATTGATGGAATAGATGTTACAACACAATGCAGTAAGTTAGGTTGCATTATGCTAATTGTTAAATTTTAACACAAGATAAGAATATAAATATATAAACAAACTTACAAGATATTGCCAAGTTCTAACATTACAACTTCTGTATCCCATAAGTCCTCGTTGGATTGGTGCAATATATATTTGTTGGTAAATATATTGATGGTGGCAAAGTCCCAGAATGACCTAGTCTTTGGTCTTGCAATATACCACAATTTTATACCTGTCTCCATCTTTATAAATATGCCAAATCTGTTAGAGTCTATATGCCAATAATGATGGGCCAAACCAGTGGACACAATTGCCCAACACATGTCAGAAGCAGATATTAGTCAATAGATCTGCAATAAAAAGACTGACCATTGACTTGTGACTACACATACCAATCGTCAGATATAGGTAGTAAGGGGAATGAATCACAATTAGCGGGCATGTAGAGTGTACTGATTGCACGTGAAGGTATAGAAAAAGAAGCAATAAAAAGATCATAAGGCAATCTTTTGCATGTATGGTTAGTATCCAATAAAGTGAAATCTAATCATAAAAATTCAGTGAAAGTATGCATCACAAGTATAATAACATACCATGGATAGTAGTGATACTATGAAAATTGCATATGAACAACAAGACGGATTTGTTGAATCCCTTATCAGAAACGTTGCATGCCTTCATTAAAACAGCAGAATGCGTTTTCAGTTGCTCAGCAATGGTACAATTGGTTGAATTGTAAAAATTGGTGAGCACTAGGACTTTAATCAAAGATGGTCAAGATAAACTTCAAATTACGAATTTGTCAAGTGAATAGAACCATATAAGATCATTTTTGAGCTAGTCAAGCATAAGTTAAGTGCAAACAGACCAATTAACATGACATACATGAAACTGTGGAGTAAATTTATAAGTGCAATTTGTACTGTAAACAGGATACTTGATGGGACGATCCCTAACAACAAAGGTGACAATGCTAGATAGATTGATATCATTGTTTTTGAAATCTAGATTTTTTTTTTAAAAAAAAAAACCAATCAGGCCATTGATAATCAAGCAGCATAAACAGAAAATTACAGTGTCTTCAAGTGTCAAATCAATGAGAGTAGTCAGCTTAGCAATACCTTTATATGAGGAAGGTAATTTTCTAGAATATTTGATCACAATATTAAACTTACTGCGTTTCCGATATGTAAAACTTGATATATTTAAAGGACGCTGAGGTGCAGTAGCATTAGCATGACTTTTACAATGTGTATTTCTTCATTTGGTACATAGGGTACGATATATTAGTTTGGTACCTTTCTTTATGATATTTTTCTTTGTGGTATTAACAGAAATTTCCTAGATCAAATATACGATGGTGTTGGACTCATTTGAGAAAAACTAATCAGATGATAAGGGGAAATTAGGTGAATCTATCAACAATAACAAGCATGAGAATACATAAACTGAGTAAATATAATTAAGATAATTCACTATATGGGCTGTGAGCAATCATAGAATATAAAAGGTTGTCCACAGACTGAAAAGAAGTAGTATTGTTGATTATATCTGCAGGCTCAGATATCATAGAAGGAGAATTGTTGTTAGTAACAGACATAGTATCTGCAACTGTTATAAATGAGGTCAGTTGTGAAAGAATAGGTGCAGCGATTAAAAGATTATTTTGAACCAGTAGAGGCACATTGTTATCCGCAATCGGCATGTTTTCAATGAAAGAAGGTGGTGGTAATTGAGAAGAACCAACAATTGGAGATAAAACTTCTTTGTCAATTAGAAACAGCAACCTACAAGACAGAGACAATTGAGACAGCATAGAGACAACATTTAAAGTGTGAGTATCCTCAACAACTAATAATGACATGGTATTGATCAGCCTACAAGATGGAGATGATTGAGACAGCATAGACACAACATTTAAAACATGAGTATCATCAACAACTGGTAACAACATGGCATTGATCAACATATGAGACAGAGACAATTGAGACGACATAGACATGGCATTTGAGGCATGGATATCATCAACAACCAGTAATGGCATGCTGCTATTCAAAGTATGTAGCGGATGATGTAGATGCAGATGACAAATGGAAAAGAGTAAATCGCCATAAGAAATTTCAGGTGTTTGTTCAACCTCTGACTCATGAGAAGCTCTCAATAAATAGAAAGGACTAGGAGTTCCTTCAACTAGAGAAAGCCAATCAGGAGCGGCTTTGAATACAACTCCTTTCAAATCCTGAAATGCTACGGCAAGTTTGTGCATGAGGTTACCTCCCAATGCAGCGGAAAACAGGACTTTCTATAATGCTCTGTCTGCTGTTATAATGGCAGGTAGATGTTCCAAACCACTAATATGTTTCCACAACTATTTAAAATTTATAAGTTGTGAATAAGCTGTATATACACAAACTAAAAGAATGACTCACATTGAATATTGTTTCCTTCACACCAATTTCATTGTATTCTTGAGAATGGAGAAGCATCAGCAGCAATACAGATAAAGCTATATATAAACAATTATGAAATGATCTGATATGGCCCCAGACTTCCAAAGTATAAGATTTATGAATGTATTTGACTTTAGCTTGGTCACTTTCTGAGCTGAAATAACAAATATTAAGATTTGTAAACAATTACAATAAGATATATTTACTCCAAAGCAATCATATTCTTCAGAGCTTTCATATCAGTCAGAAGTGACAAATTCCCCTGTATATGCTGTGTTAGAATGAAAAAAACTTCATAATAATACCAGAATAAATGCCTTGAAAAGACATCTCAGATGTAAAGCAGCAGAAGTTAAATTGATCAAAGTTGTCATGATGTTTTTTTTCCTGATGTGCTTTGCTAAACTTGAATAAAGATGCACCAACAGTCTACTAGAAATAGACAGAGCCGCAGCATTGACAATTGTTTTATCTCTACAGGCCTTAGCACAAAGTGCCTGTATATATTTTTTAAATGCTTTATAGGACTTGTCCAACAGTATATATATATTATTCAATAACTCCATAGGCTATGAAACATGAGAAGTATAATTACAATAAATAGTGCAAGATGAGTATAAAGCAATATAATTTTATCAGATGACATACTACTTTCTGATTGTCTACTATAGGTTCAAATGTTGTAGGAGGTCTAAGAGGACTGCCGAGCATTAATTCATATATATCAAGTACATGATATGCTATAAGTACTTTGAACCAAGCATTCAGCAATGTTTTTTCAGGAACTAATGTGACTTCTTGACTGTTCATAAAGGTACAAAAAAGCGAAAACTGGTTGTCTTTGTGCACTTCCACAGACTTATACTCCTTATTGGATATACATTTGACAAGTTTCTGAAAACAAATATAAAGCAAGAAATCAAATCACTGATAATATAAAAACTGTCAGTACAACATATGTATACTAACGTATCTTCTCCATATCGCAAAGTAAGATCTTCTGTTACAAGTAATGCATCAGTGAACCACAAGTAGGATGAAAATGTTTTATTAAGTATGCATGAATGATGTTGAGATGCAGGCATAGAGGCTCAAAATACTGCAAATATAAAAGAACTGATAAGTGTTAATTGATAATAGAAGATGAGTGAGCAAATGTTATAGTAGAGATGCTTTGAATATTGATTGTATAGTACGTCAATGATGGGAGTCAAAGAAAGAGAGATGCATAATATACAATACCAAATATTATAAAATACTTGCACTAAATACAATCATGGATAATCAAGCATTATCAAATTGAAACAATCTAAAAATACAGCATAGTAATCTTTCTTAGGACAATTTGTCTAGCGACTAGAGTTCTTCACAGATTATCTAAATATTGTAAGTACAAAACTGCAAATACACACTATTTAAGTGATATCAAAGTTTGAGGGATATTGTATGAGTATTGCAATGAATATAGATAAAGACGTACTGATTTTACTAAATTTGATATCAAATCAACTTTATTTTTTTCAACCTTGTACTTTTCTTATTCTGTCATACAGCCTTGAAGGTATATGCGTATATGTATATTTGATGCATATACATAGACAATCAGAGCAAGATTTGAACCTCTATAATGATGACAGTGGTGAGTACTTCTCAAGTGTGACACATCATTGATGCAACTTAATACTATTTGTAACATTCATTTCAGACCCCTACTATATTCATCTTTTTATAACTATTTAACATCCTTCAGATATTGATATAAATGTATAAATATCTTTCTAAGTAACCTACCCATATGTCTGCATAGTTCAAAGTTTATTTATATTCTTGAAAAAATTTAGTTTTTAACTCACTTGTAATATGTTGGTGTTTCAAGAAAAGTTACTGCACTGTAATCCAATTAATTTCAAAATTTTATTTATATGTTTTTGTCAAAATAATAGAAAATTTGTAAAAACACAGTAAACATAATTCAATTAATTTCAGAATTTTGTTTGTTAAAATTATAGAAAAAATATTTTAACTAAACTTAAAAGAATAATCAAATAAATTGCCACAGGAGGCTTATTCTGGTTCTTAGACTCAGGAATAATTAATACAGCTCTTTGCAATGCATTCAATAGCATCAGATCAAGTACCATTAAAAATTTGGTTACAATATTTTTTCATATTTAAATAAATATTTGAAATCAGTTGAATTATTTTTACTGTTTTTTTTTTTTTTGCCAAAGAATATTGTTTCTTGCACTCAGTGTTTATTCTCACCAATGTTGAACTGTACTTTTCTTGCTGATTGAGTTTTTGCTGTCAGCTGAGTAAGTTCAATTACAATATATTTTCTATGGTTTTGACACACCTGCACTGAGTTAGGGAGTGGTGAATGTATGTTATGTTGAGCATGTTTCAAAAGTTATAAGTTTCAAAAATTCTATCACACATCATAATACTGATCAAGCAGCCAATTCCATCTCCACTCTAGCATGGTAAAATAGACTAAACATTTTAACATAACAAACACATTGCATTACATTCAATTTTGGACTATGAAATTTGATGGCAAATCATCAATCGTCATGCTCAGACACACTATCCCTTGTATTATTTTCACATTTCACACCTCAAAATTCTGGATACACTATCTCTTATACTTATACTAGCACAACTCTCAGAAAGTTTAGTTAGTATCTTTAGTAATAACTAAATCTAGAACAATTTGATTGAATCTGCTTTTCTCATTTTTCTGATATTATTGGCAACATCGCATGCAAAGTTCAACTAAATTCCTTCTTTCCTTTTGTGAACTATTAAACTATATTACAGTAGTATAGACCTTGATGTATTGTGTAAAAAATCAATAGCTTTATGTCTGGAATCTTCTTACAAAACTCTACAAAACTCTATTTGAAAATCATACCCTGAAGATAACAAAACTAGTTGGAAGTTAACATTGTTCATGATGAGGAATCCATAGAGTGCTACTATGCATAGCAAGTGGGTTTTTCTGGTAGTATATGATACAAAGAACAGAGAAATAACCAAAATATATTAGCCATACATGGTACATGTAGTAATGGAACTAAGTTGTAAGACAAAAATGGCAGTATACAAAAAAAAATAGAGAAAGATGTTGTACAGCAGTCCTGCTTGAGCAAAGAGTCAAAAGCAGCTAATCCTGCAAGACTGCCATAACCTCAATGCAAAGTCCCCCCTGAAGGTTTGGGAAATGCTTTCACTTCAAGATAGCACAGTTGACTACTTTGTAAGTCTTATCAACTACACCAACAATAATATATACACAACAAGGTTTAAGATTATCTGCAATGGCTTGCACCTCCTTGTTTCTGAAGGGCTAAGAGAGTTTGCCACCACTCCAGCCCTAGTCACCAAAAATGAAAAATACAAAGGTAGATCCCAACTGAACTCAATGAACAACACAACATCCTGCACATATCCTTGTCTCCTTATCTTCCATACAAAGACTCAAATGCTCCCAAGACCTGGAGTTTGGAGGACTATTTACCATCCTTGTAACTAACAGCATCAGTGGTAGTGCAGAAGATGATAACACTCAGCAGCGCACAATACAAGGCCAAGGCTTAATCGGAAATGAAGTAAATATCACAACTTGCTCCCTGTAGAACTATTTTAGATAAGAATTTATCAGTAGAGGATAATAACTAAGAGAGCTCCTCACCATTGATAGCAGCCCCTGAACCAGAAGGCCAAATAGAACGACCAGTTATTTGCTCCAGCTGAGTTTCATAGAAGTCAACAGATACTCATACCACGAGATTGCCATCTTGCAAGCATAACAATGTAGCTTTGCATATAGGCTCTTTTGAAAGAAGGGGCTTTGGAACAACCAGAGCATCTAGATCTGAAAACAAATGAAACCATGTAAATCAAGTACCAAAAAACAAAAAAAAAATGAAATTCTATCAGTTGAGGAGACTCACCTGTCAGATGGACAGAAAGAAGAGGTGAAGCAGCTCTTTGATAAGAGATTGAAAATTTTCCACTGTCCTGACCCAGAGAACTCATCTAGAAAACAAGAAGTAGTAGTAGTGTGAAAATAAAATCTATTGAAAGTCTGAGGTGCAGAATTGAAGGTGATTGTCCTGAGACAAAGAAATCAATTTTGTTGCAGTATATGCACTGAACATCACTGAAAGTGATGGCCAAGATAATGGAAACTTCTGGCTTACACTGAATAGCTTCTTTACAGATAACTTAAGAGTTAAGGTAGATGTCATAGCCGGGGACCTCAACATGATAGAGAACGCTCAGAATAGATCTCCTATGAGAGAGGCAACTAAAGCTCTAGACCACTTCAAGTAAATCCTATATCTGAGGGATGCATGGAGAGATGCTTTCCCAACTAAGAGAGCCTTCTTCTTCATCAAAGATGTTAAGAATAGACAAAATCTACATGACAAACCCTCTCAACTTATCATTGTATAACTGGTCGATCTTGCCCACTGGTATTCCAGGAACTGACCATCAACTCATTACGATAGCACATGCAGAGGCCCCAATTGTGAGAAAAGAGAGATAAGTTATGAAAAACTACATAATTTATGATGATGAAAAATTCAGAAAAAAATGTAGTAGAGTCCAAATATAATAGCACTAGATAAAATTAAAACTCTAGGCAACAACAAATTGTCAGGAGCAAATCCCCAGACTGTATATATAAAATGGAAAAGAAACCTATTAACCTATGCAAAAGAAAGGGATAAGATCCTAGTGCCAAAATATATCATAGAGAAAAAGAAAATCAAGTTGCAAAAAACCAGAAGCTAGATGACTCAGACCTTGATGATGTAGAGAAAACAGAGACGGTTAAGGAAATAACAAAGAAACTGAAATTTTTTGAGAGGAAATATCACATGGCTAAAAGAAAGAAAATTGCAATTAAGAACAGGTTAAAAGGGAAAATAATGTATAAGTATTGCACAACATCCAACAAACAAGTGGTCAATTCAGAGATGTAATATATGCCTTCATCATTCAAGAAAAAAAGTCCCAACATATCTTTGTCAGCATACAAGAGCAACTCAATTAAGATGGCCGACATAGCTAGAAATTACCATAACAAACTCCAAAGTAAGTGCAAAGACATCACAAACCAAGAACATGAGGAGAAGACCCTAAAAGTTCTGGGCACAATCAAGGCTTGCATATCAGAACAACAAAAACAAGACTTGAGCAGTACAATTGAAACGAAGAAACTGCTGACAGCACTAAAGCTCTCAAATAATAGCTCAGCACCAGAACTAGATGAGATTCCATACCAATTCTAGAAGTCCTTCAATAACAAGTTTAAAAATGACTCAATGCAGAACCTAAGAATTGTGAACCATTAGCAGCCTCTCTCAAGGAATCCCATCTAAAAGGTTATGATATTCCAGGCCATGTCAAAAAGTTAATTGCGAATCTTTTTGCTGATGATATGACTATGTTCCTATTGATGGAAGACAACAAGCAAGGAGAGCAGTAAAGTTTATGTAGATTTGGAGGAGCTCCTTAGCTAATAAGAAAACAATGTACGAGCCCTTCAATAGTTGACATCAGAACAATAAATAAAGCAATAGATATTATGTAGCTGAAATCTTACTTGAAATTCAAAACAAACAGACCACTATGGGCCTTGGTGGCTGATGCAATTATAGCTAACAACATTCTGAAGTCAGAAGAAATGGTGGACAAGCAGATTAAGATATCACCGTTCCTGCAATTGTGGAAGACAAAGGTGACTGTGCACGAGAAAACATGAGCCTGAATATAGCTTGCTTATTTATAGCGACAGCGAAGTTTAATATAAGACTTGATGACTTGCTTTCATCAACAGGGAAATCCTGATGAAAATGCTAATTATGGTTATGGTATCATGTAGCTGCTGATGATCCAAGCATCAGAAAAATAAACTGTGTGAAGGTAGCAGAGTGCTTCAAAAGCAAACATAAATTGGGAATACAGAAATATTAGATATTAAAGGAAAAGATAAAATGCGATATACTTACCTAGATTTCAACTGCAAGTGTAGTGACTGCATGAAGTTAGAAAACTCAGTCAGATGCATGCATCCAGCCTCATATGTTAACTAAGCAAAAGACATGCTCACATTATAGTCTTAACAAAAGCAAATGCCAGGAAGTGGTTTTTAATGCAATACTCTACCAAGGTCTAAATAGAATGATAAAAGCGATTGAAGGAATAAAGAAGGCAGTGATAATAATAAATAAGAAACTTTCAAATAAGAAGCAAATCTTCTGGTCCAGCCTACATGACAAAGATCTCTCTAGAACAATGAGGATCTTCTTGTAAAAATGTCAACACAATACATACAAGGTAGGATTATACTGGGACAAACAAACAATGAAGCTTGATCTGAAGAGCTGGAGGATATGCAGCTATGATGGTAAAGTAAAGTAGACTCTCTAGATTACATTATCACCGAATGCTCTCATGTTAGTCAGGAGATTGTATGGAAAGAAGCAAAAGACGTATAGAGAAGAAAAATGAGGGAAATGTGGCCAGAGTGGAATTTATCTACCATACTAGGCAGCTCTCTGATGAAGATTACAGACACTGAGAGAAGACTCTCCCTAGGTCTGATCCAGGTGCATAAAATACTGAACCTGGAAGCGACCTATTTTATATAGATACTACAATTAACAAAGTAATAAGAAAAGATGAAGATGATAGTCCATATTCACCACTAGAAATAATTAACACATAGAATAAGACTCTTCTAGATAGAGCTGAGCTAGATGTCAAGCTGACAGACAAAAGCCTAGAAAAGAAAACTATCCTTTAACATATAATAGTGAAGACTTGGGACGGCACAAGAATAATAGACCTGAAAAGTTTAAGAGAGCCAGAAAACAGCTCACAAGGCGGGGTTTTAACAGCTAGTAGATGATATCAGAAAGACGTGTTGGATGAAACAGGCCCTGACCCAAGCTGTTAGCCCTACATACATGCATAAAGATATTTCCTCATGGAGACCAAAATCACCTTCCTTCTCTAGTAAAAGAATCTGATTTGAACCCCAGTCAAGCAGCACAGCGGACAAGAGAGTCTTGCCAAGGACGTAGGCTATTAAGCCACTTGAAACGCTACTTCAAAAAAAAAACTCACTCCATTTTTGAAATAGAAATTGAATTTCAAACTGAACCCCACACATAATTATATAAGCATTTGTCTGGACAAAGAATTATATAAGCAGCCATCCAGACAAATGCTTATATAATCATATGTGGGGTTTAGTTGGGAATTTAGTTTTTATTTCTATTTCAAAAATAGACAAAGAATTATATAAGCAGTCATCCAGACGAACACTTATATAATTATGTGTTGGGGTTTAGTTGGAAATTTAATTTTTATTTCTATTTTAAAAATAGAGTGTTTGTCTAAACAAAGAATTATATAATTGGTTGTCAAACTTAATCAGTGTATAGATGACTGAGATGACTGAGGTATTCCTGATCTCCAAATCTGATTCTAACAACATGTTCTTTAATTATATAGTTTATCCTAATCCATTTATTTGTCTACTCTGTTCCCCCCTTATGCGACAACTACTCAACCTGGTTGCTTATATGATATACACATACCACAATCTATTCTGATTTCTGATTCTTTGACAACTCCACACTTATATTATTTTGTATGTGAATCCTACTTGTGATATACTATTCCACTCTTTTAGCTAGGAGAGTCTCCTCTGAGTCGGATGTTACTAAGGCATTATAAGGCATTCACACTTAGAAAGATGAATTCATACTCCGCTGCTCTGTAAAGAATTAGTCAATGAGACTGAGACATGAAAGTTTTTGCTTTGAATTAACAGATATGACAACTGGCTTGATCTTTTGCTACTAAGGGACTCAGCAATGAGACTTCGTCTCACTCTAGACTAAGTTAAAAACACATTAGGTATATTATGTTATATTTGTTCTATGTCTTATTTGAAGTATTAGGATAGCTAGTTGCAGTAAAAAATTGTATTGTCCGACTAAAAAAGGACTCTATGCTAAAGGGTAGAATACATTCAACAGTTATACAAAGTCTGCTTTGTCTTCTACTTCTTCAATTTCAACATATTCATTATCTATTGGCAGATCAACCACGTCTTTAACCTACATCGGCAGTAAACGTACTGTAGCAGCACGATAATTGGCTTCTTCAGAGTCAGCAAGCAAAATAACGTCTTGGATGTTGAATGAAGTCGTGTCTCCAAAGTGGCCCTTATAAACGCTGACTGTGAATGTGGCAATAACAGCGAACCAGTTTGCCACATCAATGTATGCATGAGGCAATGACTGATATTTTTTAAGGTTGAATTTTTGATGTCGCCCATCATAAATTGGTACTAGAATCATTATTCAATTATAATAAGCAATAATAGAAAAAAGTGGGTGAATTTGATAGCTTACCTGAATCTCCATATGGTCTTACTGCATCAGACCAAGATAACTTAGTGTGGCTGCAATTATCCTTCTTTGTTGGAGAAGCAGGAGCTAGTCTTGTGGATGAACCCAGTTTGTCTAAAGAGTCATTAGCTTTCTATATTAAGTGATGGTCGTTAATTATACTGTATACCTGAACAACTTGTGTTCTTTCTTATGAGCATTGTTGTAAGGGACACATCAGCATGTTGCGTAATTACCAATAAATTCTCCTTGTTGAAAACCGCTCCAATAAAGGCCATTGCATGAGGAAAGGTGTGATCTGAAAAAGCAACTAATATATAATGTAGATCTCCTTTATCAACTAGATGGCTAAACATGACTATTCCAACAAGATAAAAAATGAAAAAATTTTGCTTGGCTGTAGAAGATCTTTTTTGCTGGAAGACAAATCCTTGTTGGAAGTCTTGAGGGTTAGCAGCTGCAAGATTGACTACTTGAACGTTACTTGATTTAGGTATATAAACGTCCAATTCCATAAGACGACTTGCTACACCAGAAAAGGAGTATTTGAGATCGACAATAGCATCTTTGGATACTTGGGAAGTTTTGATGTCATAGCATATATAATTGATTGCTTCTAGAATGATAGATTGTGTATCGTCAGACTTGGCATCTTGCCTAGAGTAATATATAAAAAAAGTCAGCTGATAAAGTGAAGTGATCCAAATATTTTGACTTATATATTTTGTTAAATCAAATTGTTTATGAATTCAGCACAAGGTAGTTGAGATACAACATCTTTAGCATGTAGCATTCTATAGATTATAGTTTAATTAATTGCGGTGATTGCAGAATATTGATATTTAAATATTCAACACATATTGATTGCTGATACTGGCAATATTTTTTCCTTTATCAAGAATATAACTCAAACTGCTTTTGTCTGTCTCTTCTCTACAATGTCAATAAGCCTTATCATATTAAAAAAAGGAGTACAATTGAAAACAAACTTTGAGTCCAACTTATTAATATCTTCTTGCATGTTAGCTTCATTGAAAGTCATTCATTTGTACTTCTTTTTTATTGTCTGCTCTAAAATGGTAGTTTTGGTATTTGATTCAGATCTTATTTGTTGTTTTCTATATCATTACTTGTTAGAATCAAACACTAATATTAATAATAAAAATAAAGCAACGTACTTAGCTAAAAGTCGGGCTATTTGGTTGACACTATAAGAAAAAACTGAAGGTAAAGGTATAAAGGGAGGTTCTTTTCAACCTGATTGTTTTAAAGCATATTTGTTATCATCAAAAAGTGTTTTCACATTTACCATATTTGAAGCAATAACAAAAACAGTGGAGTTGCCAATCATTTTTAAGTGCGTTAATCTAATTAGAATTAGAAATTATTTTCATACTTGTGTTGATTAGAAGTCGTTTATTTTGCTTTCAACATTGGTTTGCTAAGATCAGATGATTTTTAGTAAGTTTCAACTATTATGTTAGCAAGCAATGTGGCCTATTTCTATCAAAAGCAGTCTGGTAATTTTTAGCAAATTTCAAGTTTTATGTTAGCAAGCAATGAGACCTATTTCTATCAGAAGCAGCATCAGAAGATTATCAAAAGTATTTTTGGTGGCGTTTGCAACGTCATTTTATCTGTTGAACATCTGTCAAATTAGAATTAGAAGTAGCATCACAAGATCATCAATAGTATCTTTGGTAGCGCTTATCATTGGTGCAACATCATTTTACCTGTTGAAAATCTATCAACATCAATTAGAAGTTGTATCATGAGATCACAAATGTGTACTCTATAATAGTGTAATCAATGCAAGAGGTAACTTCACCATGGTATATCAATTTTTAAATGGTAAGACACTTATTCTTATATAATCATCATAGAGGACAATATGCTTTACTGTAAGTTTGCCAATGCTATATTTATAGTTTTATTCAGATGTTTGAAATGGACAACCATCAAATGCAATCACTGTCGCAACTTTCCATGAATAAGAGGATTGAAATTTTGAATTGCAAAGATGCAAGAAAGTCAAAATACACATGTGATTTCTTATTATTCTAATGACGTTTTGTATTTATTATAGTCAATCAAGCAACTTCTTTTGCAAACTTGTGACTTGCAGATGCCTGATACAATGTGGAAAATTAAAGAGGCATTTGAAGTCAAGTCTGTCACCAGTGGCTTTAAATGTCTTATTTATTGTAGAATGGATTCAGAAGTTTTGCTTAATTTTTCCTGGCTTTATTCTAGAGTTCAGGCTTCTTCCTCTTCCAAACAATTATTGGTTTGTTGCCATATTTGCTGTTATTATTTAATTTTAACTTATTTAAGCTATTATTTAGTATTTGCTAAAACAAATCCAATTCATTAAATTACTTCGTTATCATTATCACACCAAACAATTGCAATTACTTTGATGACGATTTAGTAGCACTAGATCTTATTTTTTCTTATTTTGATGGAATATTTGCCAAAGATGATATAAATGCGTATAAACCTTATCAAGTTCTTCCAGGGACATATGCTATTTGCCTAAAGACAAGGATTTGTACACCAAAAGGGCAGAGTCATTTACTCACTGAAAAAGTACTTCCTGAGGTGGTAGACGATCACAGTGTTCTTACTGGTCTACTTCAGACTGGTAGATATGTTCATACTGATGACAATATTATTGTCTTTTATGAACTAGTTCTTAACCATAGAAGCAGGTAAATTTGCTTTTATTGATCAATTACTTGAAAAATAAAGCAGTCTTTATAGGCAGATGTATAAGCAGATTGCTTATCCTGGAGTTTTTTGCATCGGGCAACTTGTTAAAGCAAGTATCAGTTTTTGCACCATCAAGATTGGGCAAAAGAATGCACCATTAATTCATCTAGATAAGTTACTTCTTGTTGCTAAACATAGAACTACAGTGAGATTCCATCAAGTAGAGTTTAAATACTATAAACTAAAACTTTTACTATCAGTTATTGAAAAATGAGCTAGCTAATTAGTCTTGCAATCTTGAATTTGCAGTATCTCGAGGAGTTCGGAAGCATTATATTGATATTAATGAAGATTTTTCACTTTAACCTCCAAAGCGTACAAAATTAACTAGTGAGGCAGATTTTGATAAGGATAAAGACTTTCAAAGGGAAGCGCAGTACTAAGATGAATTGAATTAGTATGCTATTATAAGTTTCTTTAAAGTACATGCTGAAAACTCTACATATTCTTCAAATTGTGGTCTGAATGAAGTGTATGTAATTGTTGAATACAATTGAATATATTCACTTTGAATGAAATAAAAGAAAAACACAGTTATATGCAAAAACAGGATTGAAAACTTCACTTGAATACCTCCATTAAGATCATACAGAAGACCCTCACAACATTGTCTAATCTTTCAAATGAGAAAAAAATCAAGTATTATAATTTTAAGAATAAGACTTGTTTCTTCTCACTCAGCTGTTTGCTCATACACAAAGTCTTACATTCTATTTGACAATCTTCAAACACATTGCAACAATTTATCATCAAAAAAGCTGAAATCCATTACTTTGGCTACTCTTATTCACATAGGATGCTTGTGCCCAAGAGCTTGGAAATATTGAGCTAAACATAAAATTATTGTAACTGGAGTTACGGGTTAGAACTATCTTGTGTGTATCACACAAGTGCTAAATCAGACCGCAGTATCAGATTGACTAGTACTTAGAGTGAAAACAAGATGTTGTCTTACATAATACTCTACTAATTGATTATAGCGTCGTTGACGCTGAGAATACGGATGACTCCGTTACATACCCACTAATGAGACCGAATACTCGGTCTTGAGAAAGGGAGGTAGAGAGAGATGAAAGATGCACGGTAGTGCAAACAACGGATGTATACACGCATATGGCGTGGCTGCAAGGCGTTAGCACTCATGCGCAATGGAGATGTGTCGGTCAGACACACTAGAAAGCAGTCCTTATCAGACAAGGGCGCGGGTTGTGCCAGCAGTAGATAGAAAAAAAAATGTATATGTAAAGCAAGTAATAAAAAACAAAAAAAGTGACCCCTCCTCTGGGTCCGCTGTATCTACACGCAACTCTAGAGTGCGTATCAGCTGAAATGGTTCGAGTGAGATACTCGGAAGTACATACACAATAATGTATACATGGGTCTAGGACCCGGATGACGATGCTCCCGCAACCGCACCTGTCTCAGTTACCATTGCCTCCTCCTCCAGTGCGACGTTAATCGTGGGAGGGGGAGGTGCCGATTCCGTCCTCGGTGGAGTTATAGGCCCCTCGACTGCAGGCGTGTCTACCACCATAGGCTCTGTTAGTGCGACGTTAATTGCTAAAGCTGTGGTGGAGAGCGTACCCTGCTCTGCCGTGCGTGACAGGAGATTGACCCGGCCTGGGTCCATGTCAGAGGTGGGCAGGTCATGCGCTGCCGTGCATTTTAGGAGGCGGACCTGGTTCGGGTCCATGCCAATGAGATAGTAGAGGCCATTGGCCTCAGGGTTTTCGGGAAGACGACTTTCCTTGTTGTGCTTGAACATGAGACGATAATGATCATCTTCGGTCATCTCCCGCCATCCATCCCATTGTGGGATTGTGGGAGGGGTGCCGTATCTATTCAAGCGCTCCATGCGCTCGTCGTCAATTTCGCGGAAGATGTCCATAGACATTGTAGGGGCGTGGAATTGCTGCTCCAGGAAGACCACTCCGTATGTGTAGGCGTGGTCCACCCAGTTGGCAGGTATCCGGTTGTGCAATAAGACGCGTAACGCGTCATCGTCGGAAAAGTTCCGTGCAAAGTCATCTGGGATGTGCACAGGATGAAGTTCCAGCTGGTGCCCTCTCTGGGGCTCGAACGGCTGGTCTGGGAACATGGCATCATAGGAGGCGATAGCCTCACGGTAAAGACCCGGGCAGGCCATGACGAGGGTCATGCACCACACAATCATGGGCTTGGCTGCGCTGTTAGCGCAAAGGGCTCAGCACAAGGCAAACCCGAAGAGGGTTCGCCAGTGCATACGGTAGGCATGGTCGACCGCAATGCCTTGATACATGTTTTCCAACCCCAGACGACCAAAGATCAGCGTGTACTGCGCAAGCTGATCCAGGTCGAATGGAGTGGAAGGGTCTTGGGCGCGCATTATGCGCAGCACGGTCAATCCGTTGTCCTTCGTGCACAGAAAGTGCCCCGGAATGTGTCGGCGCTCGACGAGCGCAAGGTCGTCTGTCCCCTGGGCTGGGTTGACGAGGTTTTGATAGCGAGGGTCCTTCATCAGGAGCATCATTGTTTGGTCATGTAGTGACTCATCGGTTCGCTGGGCAAACATCTGAAGCTCCGTGATGAGGAGATAGGCGGTAACCCGTTTGCGACGGGGAGCATGTTCGTTCGAATAATACTTGTAGAGCCGATCCAGCTCTAATGGCATGCGTGGCAGGCCGCGAGGAGAATACTTGTAAACAACGCTGGCCGGAATGCCAGCATGGTGCCCAGACAAGAACTCATATGCTGCTGCCCGGTTGGCCTCGGCTCCCAACAGCATGGTATTCAAATGGTACGAATAATACGTGCAGTGGCTGAGTGCTCCCCTGAAGCACGAATTTGTTCGCTCGATATCGAGCGGTCCCCACACCTTTACTCCCAATCCATCGGGGATTCTCCCTGAGAACTCATCTTCGGACCTCTGCTTGAGGGCCCGCAGCTCTTTGGCGCGAATCGCCTTCTTTTTTGCAATGCACTTATTGCGCGATACTCGCTGGAATTGGTCCGCTGCCGATTCCCCTTCCTCTGCCTCCTCCTCATGCTCCGAGCTTGACTCTCCATAGTCGCTCTCGTCGGATAAGGAGGCCACGGGTGCTTTGCCTTTTTCAGGCATGTGACGATTCTTTGAGGTCACCACCAGACCGTCATATTGCTCAGGAGAGCGAGGGTCGGTGGTCAAGACGACCACAGGAAAGTGTGCCT
>QGOA01011420.1:0-15403 GCA_003313075.1 Termitomyces sp. MG16
CACAGCTTCAGGATAGGGTTCCTTGACTTCTTTGACAAAGTCTGCCTAGAAGTGCCCATCCTCAAAGCTATCAAAACCTCTCCACTCCCGCTCAGTTTGAGCATTCACATACTCCAACACTCCCCTCTTCCTCTCTGTATCACTCTGGATACCTGCATGTTCAAACAGTGACTGCATCCACTATAAAAAACAGTAAACCTCTGAAGGCTCTGTGTCTAAATCTGGGAGCATCTCTGCTGTCAGGCAAATGCATCTTATATCTGGGTGTTTGCTCCATAATACTGGTCAAACTGGTTGGCTCAGTCATAGAAGACTTAGTTTTTGGTGGAGTAGACATGCACTTCTCAGTCCAAAGTTTTTGTTTACAAAGTACAATGTCTGGGTCAGGAAGAATTGGAACTGTGCCCTTAGAAGATGCACAAGTTTCTCTTCTTCTAGGAGAGATAAAGTTTTTCACCTTTGGTTGAGTAACCTTAGGTGTACCAGGCCAGGAGCCTGGTGGAGTGAAACTAATTGTTTCTTTTAGGTAGTTGGACTCCAAACGGAGGTCTGACAAAGTGATTGATTGTGCAACAAAAGCCTCCTTGTGGTGAGCTCCAGATGATGCGAAATGAGTAGTTTACTTTTATGTAAAAGTAGTCCAACTGAAATTGAACTGATCTTTTTAATATATTTCAACTGCTCAATCTCACAGATCACAGAGTACGTGGGGCAAGTGTTTACACGCACGCGCACTTCGTCAAATGAATGTTAATTTTTATTGATTTTTAATTGAGAATGTAAAACTAAGTTCACACTCAAAATTGGGCATCAAATAGTATTAATACTAAATATCCCGAAGTCAATCTACTGCTCCTAGCATAAGACGTCCACTCCCTGGGGACTCCGAGCCTTGGCAAGTTGATTGCTTGCCCGGCCTCCCCGAAACCCTCCCCTTTTTATAACCCTTTCCCTCGTGCACGGACCACGACATAACGGTGCGTTTAGCCGTCATGTTGTCGCTGGGCACTCGGTTCGATGCGTTGCCGGGCCTGGGCATTCGGTTATTGGCCTTCCCGGTGCTTGGTGCGTGTGGGCACTCAATTTTCGGTAAAACTCCTTTTCCGTTGCTCGGTTATCCCCTTTTCCACCTCATTCTTGCGGCTGCTTTTGTCCTTCTCCCTCCTGTTGCCTCCTTCGTCGTCTCGTGGCCACCATCGGGTTGAGCCGCACAATCGAGGCAGAGTATAGGAAATGTCGAGGTCGGGACGGAGAGGAGGGGCCGAGGATGATGTCAGTGACTGATGGGCTGATCTCGGACTTTCGTTCCGATATTTCTTTTTGCCAAGCACTGCCACCACCTCGGCTGCTGCTATGCCATGCGCCCATGGTGTCTTGGTACTTTGTACTGCGAGCTCGTTAATTCATAGTTTGGGGTGATCTTCGGTAAGTCCCCCTTCGTCTACAGTTTTCGACGGATGCTTATAGCTTTCAGCACCATTTAAGTGTATATTAGGGAGACGTAAGTACTCTATCTGTCTGCCTCGGATTGAGGCAGACGTATCAACATAGAAGTACCGACTTCACCCCTCGCCTCTTAGCCCTGAACGGTGGATTGCCGGCGATATAAACCGATTTCTTCTTCGAAGTACAATTAGATACATAGGCATCTATTGTCTCTGAATCTTCTCATGTTCCCACACCTTTTATTGATCGACCTTCATTCGTGAGGTCCTGAACAATTGCACCATTCCAACGGGAATGAGAGACAAGTTAACCACTTCCCAGCTGCCAAACCGCTTCACCACTTCTTCACCATAGAGTGACACAAGCCATTGTTCGTACCAGTCGAGATCATCCCATGTACATTTAGTCTTTGCTTGCGACAGATAAGATTGCACAACAGGTGTCTTGTGTACCCGTGTCAATCCTTTAACCATCAACATGTATTCATAGCGGTGTCTCCATCCACACAACCACGACTCACGTAACGAAATGAATTCATCGAAGGCCATAAATGGGCCTTCCTTGCCTGGGAAGGTTTTTGTGGGGTCGTCCCAAAAATCCTTTTAGTCTTTGTACACCGATTTATCTTGTTAAGTGAGAGCCTCAAAACTCAATGACTCCTCGTCATCGAAGCTCTGCGTCAATGCAAACATCTCTATCATTGGATGACGAAGCTCGAGACCGCCTCTGCTGATAGGGAGGTAAAAGTATCCCTGCAGCAGGTCCTTGATACCAAAACGCGTCTCAAGAACAGAGCGCAGGTAGGCTACAGCACCCCCTTGAACATCTGGTAACAGTTCTTGCTGAATTTGGGCGAGGGTGCTGATGATACCGGTAAGATGAGCGTCACAAAAGCACGGTGCGGGTCGTCCACCGAAGTTCCTCACAAAGAAAGCCATGTACTTGTTATACACATTGACCCAACCAAGAACCAATTTTGTCGCTGAAAGCTGCTGCCGTAGCTCAACGATATGGACATTGACCTGTTTCTGGTCAATTACGAATCGAATTTTCGATGGATCAAAATAGAGGAAACCCCGACGAATGTCACCCTCAGGAAGTCCAGAAGGCCTTGTCTTCCCGACGCATGTCGAACCAGTTTTACTTGCGTTGAACTTGAGACCAACAAGATCAGCATATACATCCATTTCCTTCCATCCCGTAGCGCATTTCTCCAGGTCAGCATCCCAAAGCCAAAGGTCGTCATGCAAGCGGTACAAGAAGAGGCCATTTGCCTTCTGGTTGACAGCAAAGTCCATGACAAACAGAATAACTTCACCACAAACGCTGCTGAGAGGATAGCTGAAGGGTGTTCCACAAACTCTTGTACGAACCTGGCCAGATAGATCGCTTTGGAAACGCAGCGGCGTGCGAAGGAACCGTTGGAAGAATGAAGACCACTCTTTTGAGACGCCAAAAAACTTGATTATGGTGAGGATGGATTGATGAGGGAGGGAAGGGCCAAACCACTCTAGGTCAGAGCGGACGACGGCATAGGACCCGTGCAATACAGTATTGAGCAAAGCTTCCGTAGCCATGATCTGTAACAGCTTCTGATTGACTGAAGCTGAGTCCAGGCCATCCTCACTGGGTTTATCCAGGCGATTGTCATCATATGCAGGCTGTTTCGAAAACCGCTTCGATGACGACAACTGATTAAGAAAGAATTGCCTCTGCTGCTGCTGGCGGCAATCGTCAATGCTACATTTATTTCGTAATCGTTCGACATTCTTCTTGTAATTTTCCAGTAGTGGATGCACTACAAGTTGTGCACACCACCGGACGAGGTCTTTTCCATGCTTTGCTATCCAGGAATTGTCGGAACGAAGCCTTCAGCTCCACCTGCCAAGAGATTCCAATATGATGAAGCAATAGAACGTCAATTTTTTTTTTTTTTTTTTTTTTTTTTTTTTTTTTTTTTTTGGTGGTATCGCTATAGTTCACTCAACAATTCACATAGTCAACCTCAAGTAAACTGGGATATTTGCGCCTACGCGCCGCTGTCTTACGTGTTCAACCCTCTGTGTTGGAGCCACCCCGATGGAAATGCCTTTACGCACTACGTGTGGGGCTCGTCATCCAATACCCACTAAAACCACGGTTAAATTTCTCCAGGATCTGAGGGGATTAAGGTCCTCCGGCAGTAGATTCTTCCAAGTCTTTTTTACTAAACCAGACTCAGTAGCTAGTCTTCCGAATCTAATACTATCTGTTGCCAGGCAATCTATTTTAATCTTCTTTGATATTGCAGCTCTGAGTCTATTCCTTATCTCTCGCTCTGTAAGGGGGGATTCTGGGTCAGATCCCCTCGAGATCCTCCATTCGCACCTCAGAAGCCAAATCGTATACATTGCTTCGGCTATTATGACTTTTCTGAACCTCCTTGCTCCTTTGTCATTTTTCCTCATTTTCTTCGTTAGGGCGCACCCCAGCTGATCTCCGAGCGAGGGCTTTCTGAAGGCGATACCTCTCTTTTCGAAAATGGCCTGGATTAGGTTCCAGACAGTCCTCTGGCCTGACGCGGCGCAGTCGGTAAGAATATGTTCCAGGGTCTCCGTGACTTTGCATATGGGGCAGATTGATCTATTTTTGTATCCTGGTACGTTCTCCCAGTAGCTTCCGAGTTTATAACCATTGTGCATTGCTTTCCACATGAAAGCTCTGATCTGTCTAGATATGTCCCTATCTCGCAGGGATTTCCAGATTTGCTTGTCCGTTGGCATTTCTCCATGCTGTTCCATCGCCGCCCATCTTGTCATGTCGAGATGTACGCTTGTGCCCTTTCTTTCCGGGGAGGGTTGCATTTCGATTATCCCTTTGTATGCTATGGCTTGTGTAATGTTTGATAGTTTTGCCCCTGGCAGGGTGAGGCCTGGGGGGATGGCTATGTCGATCTCATCCGGGGTTGCCTTCCTCGCGCCTATCTCTGCAAGCTTATCTGCTTCTTCGTTACCTACTACCCCTGCATGTCCTTTAACTTTACTCAGTAGTGTTAAGCCTGTTCTCTCCCTCAGTCAGGCAACTAGGGGTTTCATAATGTTCTTATTTGCGGTGCCTATCCATCCTTCATCCTCGCGCTTTCTTAAGTGTTTAGTGATACTGTCTAATGTGATCTGTGAGTCACTCTTGATGAGGATAGCCTCGTTTTTTGGCACCGCTTGGGTGGCGGCAAGTATCGCCACTGCCTCTCCAGCGTTGTTTGTCTGTGCTAGGTTTTGGGGTAGTCGAAGTGCTTTATTTCGAGGGTCTTCCTCCCCAAACCATACTCCCACCCCCGCTGCGGCGTATCCATCTTTGTCCATTATGCAGGAGCCATCCGTGTATATAACGGTCAATTCGCGGGGGGAGCGGTCTTGCCTCTCATAGTCCACTTGCTCTTCTGTTCCTCGCTTTTGATTTACAAAAATTCTGAATCCTTCCGTCAGGGAGTTTTTCGTCGTGAAATCGAGTTCGAAGGTCAGAGAGGTTTCATCTGGTATGAGGGCCTTTTCTTCCTCGCTCATGGACCTGTCTAGATTTGCGGTGTTCGGATTCCATTTCTGCCCCAATTTTGCTAGGAAGTCTCGCGCCGTTTTACTGCACTTGTGGGGGTTGCCGCATCCCTTTCTGCGCCATTCCTTGCACACAGGGCATGCACAGCTCTTTCGTGCTTTGTGGTTTGCGTATCCTGCGACTCCCAGCAGGCGTCATAGTTCTGCCATGTCTCCCACAGTCTGAACTTTGTGCGTTGATCTCATGCACTTCATTGTTGCTGTGTTGGTTTTGATGTTTTTGATCTGTTCTAGTCCCGGGTGGAACCATATCGGGACTTTCTCCTTGAGGGCACTGTCCATTACTAGTGTACAGAGCTTGACACGGTGCTTCTTTGCGGTTTTCAACATTCTCTGCAGGTGTGTTGGCAGGTCCTCCCTTGCCGCTCTCGTGTCTATCTTGGTAGTTTGAGTGAAGATGTTCACCAGTGCATTTTCCTCTACCCCGCTACATTTAGATATCTTCATATTAATGATCTTGTCCGCAATGCACGCCCATTTTGGCCTATCTTCATCCATTTTGAGGTATCTCTGAATTTTCATTATCTCAATAGCTTCGTTTCTTGCCTTGAGGTCTAGTACTTTCTTTCCCCCTTCCTCCAGGGGGCGTCACAGGGTGTTGAAGCCAATTGTCGGTCTGATATTTTCTCCCTATAGGAAGTCTCGTATCATTCTTGTAATAAGGTCTTCCACTTGTTTGGGCATACCCTGAACTCTTGTGCGGTATTGTGTCCTTCCCCCTGCTACCATTCCTATGATCAGCCTCTTTCCTTCGACTGTCGGGTTTCCTTTCTTCCATTGTTTAAAATCGTTTGCAATCGCCTCAATTGTGGGAGTCCACACACTTGTATTGTTTATATCGTTACCTATGAAGGCCCCCAGGAGTCTAGTCGCTTCACCATCTCGTGCGATCTTAACGTCCATTGGGATAGTCGGGTCTGTCTGATTTGCCCTTCTTGTCGTTATCAATCTTTCCCTATACTCTGGTGTCCCCACCGGGACAATGACTGTCTTTGGGATGTTAAATCTCGCACCGGAGGCGCGACACCATGTTTTCAGGATCTTCTGTAGGTCTTGAAACCTGTCCTCTTCTGCTAGGTACACCGTTGTGTCATCTGCGAAGAGTGTGGCGATGATCCGCTCTATTTCGCCCTCAATGTTTATGCCTCTCAGCTTGGAGCAACGCAACATCTGAGCTAAGGATTCTATTGCTATATTAAAGAGTAGGCACGACAGTGGGTCTCCTTGGCGCACTCCCCGCTTTACCTTGAAGCTATTACTAACTTCCCTGTTCAGGATTATCTTTGTATTTGCATCGGAGTATAGTGTTCTTACTGTGTTGATGTATTCATCCGGTATACCAAATTTCCTCATGGAGGCCCATAGGAACTCGTGTAGTATCTTATCATAGGCCTTTTCCTGATCAAGACACACGATCATGCCATTTCTACCTGTGATCCTGCACCACTCGATCGTCATGTGGGCTAACTCTGTTTGGTCTTCAATCCTTCGACCTTTCATAAAACCGGCCTGGTCGTTATGTATGATGTCCGGCGCAACTTTACTGAGCTTTATTGATAGTGCCTTAGTTAGGATCTTGTAGTCTGCGTTCAGGACGGTTATGGGTCGATAGTTCCCTATGTTTGTCTTGTCCCCTTTCTTGTAGATCGGGCATAGCCAGCCCTCCGCAAACTTTGTATCTCTTTCCATACCGTGGAGCTGTATGTCCTGGAAAACTATGGTCAAGGCTCCTATAATGTCAAAACCTGGTTCGTCTTCTTCTTGTCTCTCCTCGTAGCGCATAGCTAGTTCTGCCCATAGTTCGTGTATTATGCCGTCCATGCCAGCGGCTTTCCCGCTCTTCAGGGAGTCCATCGCCTCTTTTACCTTGTCCCTAGTTATCGGGGACTTTAGCATGCACTTTTGGCTCTCTGTGATTTCTCTGTCAATCACTTTTTCATTCTTCTGTCGTGTGCTCTCGGATTTTTTGGCCACCCCTCCTCTTGTAGGTCTTCATGGTGCTTCTTTGCAACCTTGGCCATTTTTTCTGACTTCCGTTCTAGCCTCGTCACCTCAGGATTTGGGTCTTTCAGGGCGACTATTATATCCCTGGTCTTCTGTTCCTTATTTAGATTTATCCAGAGTTTCGTTATTGTCTCGCTTGTTAAATATACGTTTGTTGCGACTGTATCTCTAGCTCGTGCGAATCTCAGCCTTTCAAGGTCCTTTATCTTTTCGTCGAGGATTGCTGCGTTCCCCCTTCTGGAGTTCTCGTCTAAGTCTGTATTGTTTAGACTTTGACTTCTATCCTCCTTAAGTGCTTTTATGGCCTTGAGGATCTCTGGCTTTAGTTCTTTCGACCTTTTCCTCACTGTGCTCAGTATATTTTCCTTGAAACGCACGTGAATACGCTGCGGGTTGTTCGCCGCGTCTCTTGCTGTTTTGCTAGTTTCCAAAGCTGTTAAGTAGTCTTTTCCCAGTGTTTCCAAAGTATCTATTAGTTCGCAGTCCTTAGTAATCATTGCCGGCATAGCATATCTTCCTTCTTCTATGTATGGTTGCCATGGATTTAGCAGCGTCATCGACACCATCGAGTGGTCAGTATTTATTCCGGTCCTTTCTATTTTCCAGTCCCAGCTATAAGCTAACAGGTTTTCTTTTATATATATTCTATCTATTCGTGATTGGATTGGGCGGTTTATTGCCTGGTATGAGAAGTCTACCGTTGTTGGGTTCTCCCTACACCAACCGTCGGTCAGTTTGAGCCGGGACTTTAGTTGTGTGAGGCTCCTCACTGTTCTTATTGGGTCGGTGTGAGCAGGCATTCTGTCAATTGCTTCTTCGACCATATTCATGTCACCCAGGATTACGCTTGGTTTTGGTATATGGGGTTTTATTGACCAGTTGGGCTTTATCTTTACCCAAAAATGCTCATTTTCCCCTGCTTCATTTGGTGCATAGACGTTCAAACAACTCAGGATCTGGTCGTCGAACCATGGTATTTCTAGGATTAGGGCCCTTCCTGGCACTAGCTCACGGGTGCATGCCTCTCTCCACCTGGTCATCCGCTTGTTCATGACAAAAGCAACCCCCATTGCGTTCAGCGTTCTTGGGTCCAGGCTTGCCTCGATGAGCATGTGATTTTGAAAAAGTGTGTTAAGACTGTCCTTGTTTTGCTTATCAAGGTGGGTCTCTTGTACTGCTAGGATATCAACCCTGTTCTCTCTCATCAGTTGTCTTATTTCATTCCATTTGGGTCACGTTGATGTTGATCCCCCCCTTTTCATGTTCAGGGAGGCGAGTCGTATTGCCCCTCGCTTTTTCTTTTCCCTCTTACCGGCATCCAGGGGTCTGTTGGGGTTTTCTTCTCCTACCTGGTCATCCACAAGTTCATCTCGAGGAGTATTATTAAGAGAGATTCCGTGGTATCCTCCCACATTATTTATATCACGCTCGGGAGTATTGGCGTGTGCTCATGACCCATCTCTGATCCCTCTTGGGTCGTCGTCAAGGGCGTATCTGATGGTTGAAAACACGTCCTCTCCTTCCCGAGAGGGGTTGCGTCCGTTGCCGTTAGATTCTACCATTGTCTTCATTTCATTTCTATTTCTGTCAGGAGTTGGGTTTTGGGTCTTACACCACTTTTAACGGTGGTGTTTAAGCGGGATCGCCGCACGGCCTAACCCTCGTAAATACAATGCCGTCCAAGTGATTTCCTCACTTAGTAAGGAGGTCAAGGTGGGATTACCTGTCGCCCTATTTGGGCCCAGTAAATTCATCCCACCCTTCTAGACCTTGGGGGAGGTCGGTCTTCATTATTCGTTTCGTCACTCTCTTCATGTTGGGGTCGCTTAGCTTGCTCGCGAGTACTGCATTCAGACCGGCCTTCACGCTTCATTGTAGTCGTCTTGCTACCCGCTTGTTTTTGTTCGGTATGTTTGCCAGAGAGTAGGGTGAGACCGAAATTGTATATTCACTGTTCAATTAATTTATCTACGGTCACGTCTCTGCCCGTAGGGGAGGCCTCTATTACCACCCCTCCAGTTTTCCGCTCTCCTCTCGCTACGGCTCCCTCCGCCAGGGCGATTTCTATCATATTTACTAGACATTGTGAACTCTGCAGTTTCTTCGATTTTTTCCGTTGACTTGTTGCCATACCAGCCATCGAGCGTGTTGTATTCGCATTGACCTGCATTGTGGTCCGCCCCCTTACAATTGTTGCAGTGTAGGCGGTTCTTCTCGTCGACCAAGATTGCGCTCCCGCAGTCCATGTCGATGAACTTATTGTTCCGGATATGCTGTAGAATGGTAAAGTAGCTGGTCCACGTAATAGGTGGCGTGTGTCGAAAGAAGACGTTCCATAGCGACTTTCTGGGTTTAGGTAGTGTTGATCGGTCTATTGACTCCTCTCCTCTCACAAGCTTTACTTCAAGACTCGCTAGGATTTTTATGGCGGGGTCGAGGTTGTGTTGGGAGGTATCGTCGTCTATTAGCCTACTTTTCAGTAAACCAACCAGGGCCTCGTCCTCACTCAGAGCATTTCTAATTATTGTTGTCGCCGTTTCCTCTGCCTCCTCAATCACATCCTTATTCCGTATGCTAAGTGTGAAGCCCTCGAGGGTGCATAGTAGGAGTGGGAGGGGGGGGTTGTATGGCAAGATAAAGGCCGATGTCTCCGGGGTTGATATAATGGGGTGAGCCAGCAAAATGTCGTTTGCTCTCGCTGATATGCCGGAGATTAAGAAGTGGTAGGGAGGCTTGTTCTTGTCTTTCCTGTACTTGACGATAATCTCTTTCTCCGGTTGGGGAGTGGAGAGTTTCACTCGTTCCCCTGTCATGCGCCATAGGAGCTCCTTTAAACTGTCACTGGTGGCCATAAGGTCTGTGTCCTTGCTCGCCCTCCAGTCTCGTATCCAGAGTTTCGGCTCCGGGTAAGTATCGAAGAAAGCTCGCTGTTCTGGGAGTAGGTTAAACCACGGTGGGGTTGATAAGTGGATTACGGGGAAGCCTCCCATTGGGGTAGGTGTACGTAGCAAGGATTTTGGGAGTTGGGGGGGTGATTGCACATGGTTAGTCAGCCCTTCGCTTTGGGTGCCTTGGGTGAAGGGGGGGACGTCGGGAGTTTTCCTCGTCCTCTTAACGATCCATACAGGATCTTGTTCTATCCTGGGTAGGGGCGTCGTGGGGTCTATGTTGGATTGTTGTATTTCTTTCCCGACGTCGGAGGGTGTTCCGGGTGGGGTTTGGCCTACCATGGTAGTGTCACCGTCTGTGTCTCTGGGAGAATTGGCAGAGATCGACAGGTTCGTCAAGTTGGGTGAGGGTGGGGCGTTCAGGGGGGAGGGGCTGCTCATTGCCTCGTTCTCCGATTCCTCCATATCAGATAGAGCGAGGTTCACCACGATATGTCAATGTTTCTTGTTGTGGCTACTAACACCTTTTTGTTTTTCGGGGCTCGCTGATAGTTGGCGTTTTTTGTGTTCGTCAGACGTGCGAGGCATGTGTTGCTTGGGTTACTTGGTCTGGTTTATATTCGGTTTTGTTGGTCATCACTTTAATTGCCGTTGTCCCACCTTTGACACGTTTTATGCATGCGTTGGCATGTGTGGGTCCCTACATTCATGTATTTTCGGATCCAGAAAGGGAAGGGAGAGTGAAAGTTCATGTGCTGGACGTACCCCGAAAGCGGATTTGTTTAGCAGGAGCTGGATAGCTACTGGCCTAGTCGCCCTTCTCCCTACTCTGGGTGGCTCGGGAGGTATATTCTGGGGGGGGCCCGACACCTGCGCAGTGGGCAGCTTCTCCGAAGGAGGAATATGGGCAGGCCAGCGTGTCAGGCATGGCTGCAGCGTCCAGTGTTAGTGGAGCATGTGGTGGTATTTGGTCAAGGGCCCCTTCTAGAACGTCAATCTTGATCCGTAAATGCCCTATGGATTTGGTAAGCAATGTTCCGAGTGGTGAACAACTATTATGTCCTTACCGATACTTTCCACTAAGATGGCGACGCATTTCCACAAGTACACCCTCCGTAGGCCACGACCAGGCGTCAAGACCAGCCATTCGCATGGTGAGAATGCTAGCCAGTTCTACCAAAATGATCGAGTTGCTGAGGACTTCGTTCAATGTTTTCCTCTTGCTCTTGTCCATGAGGTCCGACCCAAGAACCCCACGGACGATGATCTCAACCTTTTCGGTAGTGAAAGTTTCCCTTTTGAGAGAGTCTTCCAGTGACTTCGTTTCTTCTCGGAGGTGCTGCAGAGCCTTGGTCACTTCTTCGGAGGAAGAGATCGTTGAGGTAAGATTTGAAAGCCTCAGTATTGACGTTGGCGTCCTCGAATATGATGGAATTGAGTCGAGTTGATCATGCATCTCTTGCCTTCCCGCTTTTTGGGCGCCTTCATTAGTGACAGACTCAGTCTTTCCGCCATTGGAGCCTGGGAGAGCGACGGACGAATCTCCACTCGCAATCCATTCATTAAAGAGGCTGCCAAACAGCTTTACACCATCAAAACGCATGAGAGAATGGCGTATGTGGCCCTCCAAAGTGTCGATCCAGCTCCTGGGGATGTCCCCATCGAAGTTAGGATCGTGTTTTGCCTGTGGAAGCCACATACGAAGATTGGCAAGACTGAGCTTCCCTCTCACGCTATCCCCTTCGTCCACTGATCCTGAGCCTGTCCAAGATTGGACGGCTTCAAGTAGAAGCTGGACTTTCTCAATAAGGTTATCACCAAAGGCATCAGCCGTTTGAAGCACCTTGGCATGCTCCTGGTACCTTAAACGCTGTTTCTCCAGTTCCTCAAGTTTCGTAGATGTGATGAACTGGAGGGATTGTCCGAAAGCAGAGGATGCGGTAGAGCTGCGCATCACGAGAAACGCGAGGAACAAGAAGTTGGTGATTAATGTCGATGTGGGAGCTGAAGCACCACAGGTGCACGAAGGGTAAATTAGTAGAAGTACCTAGATATGCGGCCCTGAAAGCAACACGTAGACTCCTTGGCGGGTCCTCATGAGTCCACAGAATGAGACGGCTACTCATCGTCAATAATACATCTTCAGCGAAACTTGTCCATTTTCAAAAGGCCTGTTGAAGTTAATCTTTCATCTTCTCACTTTGTCTGGGTTTGCTCAGGCGAGGTATAGGTGCAGTTTTGTAAGAGGAAGTGGATAGAGGATGGTGTTTTGGTATATCCAGATTACCCTAGATGACTCAAAAAGAGTCACGGTTCCTCAGGAACCCTCGTTCTGACTCGCGAGTCGAGCAGAATGCTGGGACAAGTCAATAGATAGCTTAAAACAAACCAGTCACCTTTTTGATGGAAAATGTACCGAAGAGCGAAATTTGAAACCATTGTCATAGTACTCCAGCTTGAGATATTCGTGCCGGATGACAGAGATGGATTCCCAGCTACATTACGTAACGTAATTCCGAGTTCATTAGACCGCTTATGGGTACCGGTAAAGACATCAAATGCATCACGTTTCACTACAGTTTTTTCCGTGCATGTCTCGTTGAAAACTACTTGTATGTACTGCAGTCCTGTTTTGCCTTGACATAATAATAGGTTTATGAACGCGTGTACCATGACGACTTTCACCCCAGGCATCTAGCCCATATAAATCAATAGGGATGGGCCGCTGCAGTGCACGGCAATACCAAGGTCTACAGTAGAGTTTTGTCAATGACTGTTTATAAAATTGAATAGTCAAAAAGAGACCAATAGCACAATTACTGAAGCAGAGAAAGAAATTTTAGCTACTATTTATATGAAACTTGAGCTCAAATTTAAATGATGTAGAGTAAAACAAAGTTTTAGTCCTCAGTCACTCAATATAAGGTAGTTGACTGAGATTATATTACCTGTAGAATAAAACAAAGTTTTAGTCTACAGGGAGTTGTAAGCCAATATATCGTAAGGTAATGTCAGATCTACTTACCCTCAGTTACTCAATATAAGGTAGTTGACTGAGGGTATCTACCCGGTATTCTACGGTAAATAAGAAAATAAAATAAGGTTTAAATGCAAAGACTGGTAAATAACGATCGCACACCACTATGGTGCAAAAAAGAAAAAAGACCCAAAAAGGAAATTAGAAGTAACAATGACGTACGTCGAGGGATGGTGTAAGTCATATCTCAACAAATGAGTTGAGCTTTTGTGTAACAATGTATGAGTTGAGTTCAGTTCCTTAGTGTTCCAAGTGCGTATGACCCAATTCTATAGCAAGAATGGCAACTATACAAGTGTAGGGACTGGTAAAGGATAAAGACTAAAGAGTTACTATAACAAGTGTGACCAAATCATAGGCTGTGACAGCCTACTCTGTTACATACCCTCCTTTGAGATTAGATACCAATCTGAAAGAAAAAAAAAAATTCCTACAGTGGTGCTCACTCCAGTAATGTACTTCTTCATTGCTAAGGCTCCTTCATCATCAATTGTGTCTGCTCACCTAGTCAGGTTGTCCTCCACTCCATATAGTCATTCCATCCTCCCCTCCCATTCACCCCTTCAAATTTTGTGCTGGGGTCCACCTTTCCCTCCCCTCTCCAAGAGAAAACTCTTGGATAGATCAAAGTTGACACTAATAGCATCAACAGGGTGGGCAGAGCACATTGGCTCTGCAAAACATCATAAAAAAAGGTGGAAAGGGTGGGAGAACAGAGTCTTGATGCTCATATGCAAATATGGAATACATCCATATTCACCATTATCTCCAGCCTCTAAACACTCTAGCAGGTTGCACATAGTCAATTATGAGCTAGTAGGACAAGCACAAGAAGGAAGAGATGCTGAGGAGATATGAATAGAGTTGGGTAGAAGTAATCATGTCATAGTTGATTGAACAGACAAAAGTCCACTCCTTTGGATTACCTCAAAGGCCTCCTCAGAATAACATCAAAGGTGTGAGGCACATATAAAACAAAATAGAGCTGATGAATAATGTCAAAGAATGACATGGTAAAGATGGATAGAGGTCAGATCCATCAGGAAATGAGTATAAAGTCAAATTAATTATGCGAACTGTGCAGATGCACATAGAGAAGGTGCCAAGCTAGACACCACAGCAAATCCTGGGACAATAACTGAGAGATGGACTGGATGGTTGATAAGGACAGGAAGTGACTATAAATGTGTCACAGAAATGGTCTAGAAAAATCCTGAAATAGAGGTTCCCCATGAGAATAAGAGGAAAGAAAGTAATGGACAAAGATGATGACATTGAGCAAGAACCATGGACTGAAATAGTATAAACCTAGATACTGTTGAAAGGGCATGTTGAGGCACATCTAATGCCATAGGAATTGAGCCAAACAGTTCTATGGATTGTAAGATATCCGCAAAATAGTAAAAATACCACAACTAACAACTTTGAGCTAGCACCATGGTCTGGATTGGGTCAACCATGGAGCCGTTGGAAGGAGTGAAGCAATGCACTTTCAATAGCACTAGAATCAAGGGAATTAGTGCAGTGGATTGTGAGATATGTGCAATTTTGTAAAATATTGAAAATCCAGAGATGAAGGAGGGAGTGAAAGTTGAGGGCCATCCAGGTATCAAAAGGATCCTGGACATGAGGAGATCACAATGGTAAAGGAGATGGGGCAAACTGTGGCCTTGCTTCCAAGATATGACTCAATCTTCACATTATCTCTCATCCACAAACACCTCCAACTCTTATCCACACCTCTCCTAATCCTGCAACCAAGAAGGAACACTGATAGAAGGTCTAAAGCATCCCAAAAGTCCAGCAAAGAGTCCAGAAGTCAAAAGATAAGCAGTGTTGTAGCCAAGTCTCTGCTATAGTCCAGTGATAGTGTGTGACAAAGCCACTGGAGCTGGATATACAAAAAAGTGTAACAATGTACAGGTTGAGTTCAGTTTCTTAGTGTCCCAAGTGCGTATGACCCAATTTTATAGCAAGAATGGTGACTATACAAGCATAGGGACTAGCAAAGAATAAAGACTAAAGAGTTACTGTAACAAGTGTGACTAAATTATAGGCTGTGACAGCCTACTCTGTTACATTTTGAGTGAGTTTGTGTAGTGGAATGTCTTCCAACAGTTTGAAGAGAGAGGTTTTTCAATGATTGAGGAAGTTGATTGATCATATACATTAGTGTTTATCAACATAAATCTAAGAATTGGATAGCATGATATGTGTAAGGGCAACTTCTGGAGGCTGTGGCTTAGTTACACAGCTGGCAGAGGGAGATCCAAAGTGTATTAGAGTATATACTGACAATATCATAATAACTACTCACCTGGCAGAGAGAGATCAAAAGAGAACAAGTCTAGGAATTCCCTATGCCAGGTTGAATGCTTCTGGGGCCTCTGAAGCATGGAAAACAACTGTACAGTACAACAAAATCTTAAAAACTCTAA
>QGOA01011421.1:0-35065 GCA_003313075.1 Termitomyces sp. MG16
GTGTTGAGTTTGGTTGCCCCAAGTTGGCATTGGAGTCTGAGGCCGACATCGTGGAGCAAGTTTATCACTCGGGCCAGTATATCGGAGTGAACGATGGTAAGTGGACTTGCACAATTGTTCTCCTATGTTTGATTTAGGCCGCACTCTATGAAGGAGATCGGCTTGTGGGTAATTTTGTTTTGACGAAGCGTGAGATAGTCACTTCTGGCCACCATCGCGGTCGATGACCAAACGTACCCTGACTTGTCAGTGACTACAAGGTCCAGAGCAATAAAATTGCCTGATGGAGATTCCATATACCAAACATACATATCGGGCTGGAACTTAAACTTGACAAGTCCTCGATCAGGAACAGGGAGCGAGTGTCCAGACATCAATAGTATACTCAGTGTATTGCATAAGCGCAGTATGACTCGAGGAGCTGAGAATGCAAAGAACTTTTCCAGAGCAGAACCAGGTCTACGACAGGTGGGCAAGCCAGCAACGACTCTCCTGGTGCGCATCAGGGAAATCTCGTGCAGGTCGCAGGTGATCCGCAAAATGTGATAATATAGGTCAAGAGCAACCAATAGTTTACATTGCATGAGCTACTATGAGTGATCATAGAACAGTTATGGTCCGTCATTGTTACGCCCTGGAGAGGCGGACAAGAGTACGTAGATGAATTGGGACAATAAAAATTCTGTGGCGTGAAAGATGGAGAGTAAATATGAATGGGATGAATTGATCTGGAGGTTAGAGGAGACTTGTCTGATGTGAAGGGCTCAAGCGCTGGCCACAGGTTTGCCTGTCTTATATCTGCTTCACGTGATGCATGATGGAACAGCCGCATTAGACTGCCGTCCTGAGTCCTCCGAGTTGACGATGCCAAAAACTCCCGTGTTCTCTACTACGACGCGCACAACTCGTCGCTCGTCTCGACTCAACAAAAACAATGGTTTGTCTTTGCTGCATTGCCGATTTCCATTCATTTTATCTCAGTACTCCCTCAAGACGCCCCCACTCAACCCCCGGAGACAGGCGCTGTCCCTTCGAGACACAAAAAACGCAAGCAAGCTGCCAATGCACGCACCCCACTATGCGTAAATGATGATGAACCGGAACCTTTGGTGAAACCACAACCATCCTCCTCTGACCTTCGAAGGTCCAGACGAATCACCCCTGTCGAGCTCATAAAACGAGAGAAGGCTCTACTTAAGAATGAGCTTGATTACAAACGCAGAGCAGTCGAACTGGATGAGAGAGCACTTCAATTAATGAAAAAAGAGGCTGAGGCATCTCTAGTGCTGTCTCAAATTGCCGAACGGGAGGCAGTAGCGTCCCTGGCTCATTTGGAAGAACATTTTACCTGTGCATTGTAAGTGCGAACTTGCCTTCTTTAGGTCCGTATCCAACAGATTCAAGATGCTGTGAGATTCTGGCACACCCATATACCCTCAATCCGGGTCAGTGCGGACATACTTTCTGTGCTCTATGTATCCTCAAGTGGTTCTTCTCTCGACTACACTTCCACTGTGGGGCATGGCATGAATCCGTCGACTGCCCTATGTGCCGCAGTTTACTTGTCATCACACCTGATCGCATTCCGCGCCCAGATACTACTTTCCCCTTTGTTCCAAACAGGACTGTTGCCGCTGTCTGTGAATCACTGATCGAGAAACTTCGATGTGCACCCTCGAGTACCCTGGTTGTCAAGAGGGAGGACAGCGAAGGTGGTTGGGGTTCAGGCTGGGCCAGCTGCAGTCGGAAGAAAGAAGTATCAAAGGATGCAGATGAGAAGGTGGACGAGAACGCGGATATAGCTGGCTGGAGAGAGGGTGGATTTACAAGAACGGAATGGCTGAAAAGGGAGAGGCAAGTCGACCCGCCATTTCCATTCCACTCACAAACACTGACTTCCGCTCTTAGCGAAGGGAAACGAGAGATGAATCGCATAGCGAGGGACTGGGCGAACCTGAGTTCCCAAGACTTTCGAGAATTGAAGCAAAAGCTCGGCGTCTGAGCATCGACGCGAATGTACCACCATCTACGCCCTCGGTTCCTCGATCGAGATTTCATGACACTTACTCCATCTTTATCTGCATTTCAAGGACAATCGATCATCATAATCATTCCTTGCGTATACTTATCTCATATATTACAATCTGCGCCTTAATCTCTGTCATGTTCGATCCAATCCCTTCCCGCGGTTCATTGTATGCATGCCACCATCTGGTAACATCCGCGCATGTGAATCTGTAGGTGACCTACCCTTATGGTCCATAGACACACTCGATCATCAATACATATCATCCATCACTCCAACACTGTGCACATTGCTATATTCATTCCTATCACTTCTGGTTTCATTCTTTTGCGCCATTTCATTTTACTTGTACTTATAGATCGATATGCTTATTACCAGCAGCACTACGTTACATCTCTGGGCGCGTGTCAAGCCGCGAAGAAGCCAATCACCAGAAAGTCTTCTAGCGCCAGTAAAATTCTACATCCCACCATACCAAATCTAGTCCTTACAGATAGAAACAACGTTCCTTCAGGGCACGCATACCCAAGATATCCTAGGGTCGAGATTAATGACCGTAAGAGCCGAGGCAAAAAAAAATAGACCTACCCAATCCGCCTGGGTCACCCAGAGGTCAGATACACCATCCATTTTCCCAAGAACCCCGGCCCCCTTCCATGCTAACACGACTGGGTCTACCTCCTTCGGGGGAGGAATGATCTGAACCTTTTCCATGTTTGGCACTAACGGCGTCGCGATCGCCTGAAGCCTGCGACGAGAAAATAAGTTGATCACCAACCTCACTCCCGCGAAGCATGCATAGAATTACGGCACGAACCTACTTTCGAGAGCGTGCCCCATACCCGGAGTATGAGCCACGCCACCAATGACTAGGACCGCCTGCAGGTATTTGCGGATTTTCTCGTCACCCCCCGCGGCACGTGCGCTGTTGAAGATTGCGACGTCTAAGGGTAGTTTACTTGCCTCGAAAATGATGTCGATTGAGGATTCACCAGCAGGTGATTGTGAAATCTGATTCGGTCCTGCGTTATTCGTGCCCGCCTCGGCAGTTGGGGTTCGATTTGAAGGCGGCATTTTGCTTTCGTCTTGACCATCAACGTCTGTCCCATTAACTGTAACCATCGGCACTGTTTCTGGTTCATCTACTACAATGGCCTGTGGATCAGGCTCCACAGGTGTGTTAGTGCCTAGAAGTTTATCAGTTCATACGGCTCGATATGTCGGTCGTGTCATGGACATTACCAGGAAGAGAGGTATTTCCTGCACCCTGATTTTGGTTGGTTGGAGAGTCTGGAGGAATGGTTGCAGGCATAAGGTGTTGTGTCGATATCATCATAGCATTTGTCTGTGGCCAAAGCTTATACAAAAGAAGCATTCATCACAATCGTGAGTGAACTTACGACACGGTCGGTTTGGTGATCAACAATCTCTTCAGTGACATTTTTGGAAGAGGGGTAGCTGAAACCCAACCGCTTCTTGTCGAATTCAATAACTCGGGGCTCAAACAAACACTGAAATATTCACTATTAGCATGACATCCCTGTTCACGGTCTTAAAAAAACGTGCCATTGGAGCGAGAATAATCTCGTCGTAAGCACGCAGACCATATTTCTCAGTAGGACGGTCCGGCCGTCTCACAACGAAATCATACAGGTTAAGAGCAACATCAGCCTGGAGGAGTCCAATCAAATTGACCATATTGGACCAAAACTAACTCACCTCTGAGAGGGTACACAGACGACTTTTAAGGTCTTCCATGACCTTCCAGTCATAGGAGAAATTGAGGTCCAAGTCTCGATAGGGAAAGTTAATCCTTTTTAAAAGAACATACAAAAATTCAGTAATATCGTCGCCTCCGATATTTAGGGACATCCTGTATTGTTGAGTTTTAACGAATGATAGTATAACAAATCAAGTCATACCTTGTGTCAGCCAACACCATACCCTCGTCAACACAGGCAACAGTTGTTGTGGTAGCGCCAATATTGACGACACATGCATTTGAAATGCCAGCTCCATAGGCTGCTGCTAATGACTCCTATATAAAACGATTATATCTACCAAAATGAACTGAGAAAAGTCAACTCTCACCTGTTGGGCACAAATCTGCTTGAAACCCATAGTTACGAGCAACATATTAACAAATTCTCGAACATATGTTCGGTCATAATTGTCAGGGATTACAAGTACCACAGAATAATCCTTAAATAATGTCACGTCAGGCATGAAGAATATCAACGCCATCTACACACTTTGTAATCCTTTGAATCCACGTGCAACTTCTCTTTCAAAGTTGACCGTATGATCAATTCCAGATCACTCAAGACGACTTGAACAGAATGGTAGTCACGCAGGTTGAAGTTTGCGGCATAGATCGGATACCGTAACGCGTACCCAGCTTTATGTGGGTCAGCTAACCGCAGAGCCTGTTAGGCGTAGTAATATTGAGTCGATAACCTTGCCCTTGAATTGCTCACTTTTTCACCAAAGTACACATCTTCGTCAGACACCTTTTCTGTCCATTCGACGCGGAATGGATCATTATATTCTGCAATTATTTCTGGCTTGAATTGTTCATTGAAAGTCGAAGCGATCGTAGTCGCATTCTGTGTTACGCGTAGTTTATAGAACTTCATTCTATCGCGTAAAGAGACGCTAATAGCTGAAATCTTCTCGTCGAACTATGAACCGCGTCGCAATGATGCAGTGTACTAGGAGAATAAATGGCTTACTGGGTCCTTTTCTGCGAGTTCTTCGCCTGTACCGCAGTTCTGTTTACGAGGCCGCGTAATTCCCTGTACTCTGACGAATTCGGGGACAGAGTGTTTGCACTTTCGAGCGACAACGTTGGGCACTGACGTGGGAGATACATCTGATGCTTTCCCAATGAGCATGGAGCGCGAACCGGGGTGTATTACGATCACTTGAGAGCCGCGCCTGTGCTAACACAGAGGTCATATCTTACACTCAGCCACGTTGGGCAGCGATATGCCGCTGACCTTGACTCAGTAGGCAGATTTTCCTCAGCTGCCTTGTTCTTGGCATTTCTTGCCCAAAGAGTCTGCGATTCTGACTTGAGGTAGGTTGTACTCATATGCTTCGGATTCGCACTGCCATGCAGTGTATGAATTCAGACTTTGAATGAGAAGGATGACTTGACATACACGAGGGGTACATGGAAAGTTGTGTAGCGAAAGCCAGTATCGTCCCTTCTGGCATTGGGAATTCCTCGAGGCATAGTGGCTTGAGGTGGGAAGGTACAAGTGCAAACAGAACGCGTTCCAAAAATGGCATCTGATAGGGTGTCCCCTTCGCTGACCCCTCTGAGGAACTGAAACATGACCCACTGACGCTCATGACCCACTCATGCCCCTCCTAGCCTGGTCTCACCAAGTTCCGGCTGTCTCACAGTCCTATTTGTCGTCCGTATAAATTCGTATGTTTATCAAGCCTAAGTGTTTATCAAGCCGAAGTATCCACCACCATGCACACTCCTCTGCTGCCTACTGAATTGCTCGAAAAGATTATCTCAGAAGCATGGACATCCTCCTTGTCCAATGATGACCGAATCCACCTCATGACCTCTTTCCTGCTGGTAGACTCTACCTGGAAGGCACTCTTTACCCGCATCTCTCTCCGCGACGTACATATCCCCTGCTCATCCTACCTTTCAAAGTACATGGCAGCCTTGGCTGGCTATCCTCTACAACAAGACGGTCAATCACGGCCTCATATAACATGTCAATCCATCACTGTCAAAATACCTTCGACCATTGCCAACGGCGGCACTCGCAAGGAAGATGACGAGTATCAGGAGAATCCTATGGGAGAGACCCTATCGAACCTCCTTTATTTCCTCGATGGGATCATGGATGTCCCAAACCTCCGCACTCTGCGCATCGAGTACGAAAACATGGGTTTCGACGATATTTTTGATTGTTGGCGACTGGCTTGTTTCCCGGAGCAGGTGACGAACCTTGAGATTTCGTTCTCCGACAGCAACACGCTATCACTAGGCAATGCTCTCCGGGTAACGCATCAAAGGCAAGATCGCCCGCCATTAGAGGAAACAGAGGGTGAAGCCTATTCCCTATGCCACGTAAAGAAACTCTTTATCTATGGAGCAAGTGATGCATTTGTCGCAGACATGCTTGGATGTTGCCCAAATGCGGAATGTGTGTCAGTATGGCATACAGAGAATCATTCATCCTGCCTATCGCAAGCCTAGAAATTTCACCACTATTCAGACACACTACTCAATATACTAATCAAACCACAGTATTTCACCATCAATTGTTATTTACACTATGTTACAATGTTACAATTCTGCTATCTACCTCCGTGTCTCTTATCTCCTAAGATAGATTCGTATTTTATCTTCACTGAATCACAAATTTGCAGCTTCGTCAGTGTTGAGGATGAGAGTGATGAAGAAACGAATGATTTCCACAAACTTATCAATCTCGATGTCTGGCAGAATTAATATATCACACTAGGGGATAGAAGTAAAGAATACGCACGCTCGTTCACAGCGTGTATGCCACCGCTCAATCTGTTTGTTTCCGTTCCAGAATTATGGTGGTTGTAACGGAAAATATGTTTCGTCAAATTCCAGTAATGACGAGTATCTGTGTCGGAAAAACAATTAATCGTCCAAATTATGGATGATAAAACTCACCAGTATTCCCGGAAGGCATACCAGGGCTCACAATTATTTCGTTCGCACCTGTTAGGGAGCGGTGGGAGTTGTACGTCGCTTTAATGGTTCCCGAGAGAAGATACCAAGGGACGGCATCCGGAGACGTGGAGGTAACAGGTGCAGGTTCCAAAGCGGTACCAAAAGCGTCACTGAGTGTCAGTTTTCCAGCGGAAGGTGCATTCTCTATAGAAAACTCTTTGTCAAAAGCAGTGTAGGTAAGATTGAATTCTTTTGCAAGTCGTGAGAGAATCTCAGTGTCATGAGCTTGGACTTCGTCAACCGAGCTATCTGTCATCAGCTCGAAGGCCAATTTGTGCAAGGCTCAAAAGCACTGACCTTATAGTAGAGATACGATGATTAACGACAGCCGACGCTCTTTCTGGTAGTGCGTTGGCCTTCACACCACCCTCGATTATGTCGACTGCCTGTGTTGTGCCAACCAGGCTTGCATATACATTGTTCTTAAGAACCTCCTTCTCAAGGAGTCCTAAATACTTGTCTGAAGTAGCTGCGCGTTTTATAACTGTGCGGTAGTCCTCGTTCAACTCTTTGGAATGCTGAGCAACGCATTGGAGCATCCTATAGAGGGGATTCTGTCTCGTCTGCAAGTTTCAACGCCAAATCAGAAAAGGGCAAAAACGGAGGTTCAAAACTTCAGACCAATTTCGCTTTGTACGGCTTTCTTTCGTACTCTACCAGAAATGCGGCAAGCATTCCAATACTCTGAAAGAAAGAAAGAGACCTTTCCGGTCAAGACAGTTTAACAGAAGAAACAGGACCCACAGTATGCTTCGGTGGTACACTCGAATGCCCACCAGGCGCGGTGACTTCAACACGGACATCCAAATATCCTTTCTCAGCGATACCAGGCGTAGCAATCACGATACCGTTCTCTTTAGTGAAACCTCCTGGAAGAAAATGTGTGAAACCACTGTTGCGATATCTCCTATTGTAATGACGACATACCGCCTTCATCCACAAGGAAAGCAACACCATCTTCGCCGTAGATCTCAAGGAGTGCCTGAGCGAGTTTGCTGGCCCCCTGAAAAGTTGAAGGCTGGTGAGCATTTGAGGTCCACGAAAGTATCAACTCCCGTACCCGATATCCGCTAATCTCTTCATCAAAGCCAAAGGAGAGCACCAAGGTGCGCGTCGGCTTGAATCCACTCTGGATGAGCGTCTCCACGCTTGCGCTGTTGGTAGAAAATTAATTACGCGCCATGAATTAAATTAAAGGAAAGTTAACAGTGCACCAATAAGTCCACTCTTGTCATCAGAACTTCCTCGACCCCAGACCCTTGAACCTGTATCCGAATTACTCACAGAGTCATGATATGATTGTGCATTTACACACCATCGAAGTAACCAGAGTACGGCGGATGTGTCCATTTGTCTACAGTTTCAGAATTGACGGGAACTACGTCTAAATTATAGAACACGTCAAAAACACGTTATTCGGATGGGGATTGTGATGGAAAGGATACCTTGGTGGCCCATCAGAACGAGTGGTTTAAGCCATACGTCTGATCCTTCCCAGGTGAAAATGAGGCCATATGTATTGACCTTGCGGAGCGTGAGGGTCGAGTGACTGTCCGAGGCATCAGTTCACGGGCTCAATCCTTCAAGGAAAATCCTCACAGCAAGGGAAAAGCCTTGGAAAGGTAATCGTGAAAGGGTTCGAACGCATCCCACCTGGGATCCTCTCCAACCTCTCCCATATCATCATATGATTCTGTTCTAAAGACCAGTCAGCGTCATCCAAGGTCGAAAGAACTTATCTATGATCTATGTGTCACTTACGGTACCCTCACAGCACCACTAATCCATTCGACTGCCTTTGCCTTGAACGCTTCGGTCCCAACAGTTGAGCTCAACGAGTCCCACAACACTCCATTTCTGTCCGGCGTAAGGACATTGGTTTGGACACAAAGTTGCGGCTGTGTAAAGCTACCCTTATCAAAGATGTCCCTTAAAGTTCCCTTCCAGTCACACCACAGATAGATTCCACAAAGAATAAAACCGAGGTAAAGCACGACCTTGCGCCTGAAGCTATCGCGCTTCGAAGCCGGGGTAGCAAATGGCAACGGCAACGATAGGAAGGCGTCCAGTTTCTCAACAGAGGACCCTGGCATTATGGTGGTGGGAACAAATGAACAGAGCACAAGGTACTTCTGACTCAGCTCACTCGGATATTATGTTGCTATGATAACACAACTTCTAGGATAATAAGTACTGGTCCGCGGCCTCCTTGACAGGTGATAAGCAGAGTCACAACTCCAACGAGTGAGATTGGAGAAATGCTGTGGTTGCAGAATCTCCCAAAGTTTCAAGCTTAGGCATACAACACGGGAAACGAGGACATGGCAGTTACAGTGATGTGATACTGACAGGGTAGAGTGGCGTCATTAATTGATCAGAGTTAAAGCACAAAGGATAGAGAAGCAGATCATTAATCTCCGCCGGCTTGTTCATGATCAATCCGACATTATCGCCTATATTTCCTAGTTGTTGAAATGCAAAGTTACAATGTGACAGTGACCAACCTCACAAGCCTGCTTAGCCGCGGACTGCCTAGCGGCCGCCTTCTGCGAGGCTATTCCTGTACCTTTGATTTCTCCATTAACTTGCAAAATGTGAGCCATCCTGATTACTGACAACATAAGGTCAAACGAACTTTTGCAATGAACCGTCCACTGAGTGGGATTCGATGTCATGGGGATTTCAACCCAACTCAATAAGCGCGATTCCTTTCTTTCTTGCATGTCTAACTTGATATGGTTAGAAATCGAAGCAAGGGGCGGCAGAACCACTTGTACAATTGTGGAGCGCGCCGCTGTAATTTCCTGAAGACAGAAGAGTCATAGTGCTTGAGGGACGTCGGGGGTCGCCGGGGCGTGAAGACATTTCAAGTTTTCCAAGATTTCCCGAAGTGCCAGAGACGTCTCCGCCCATGTACGGTCCTTAATACCTTTCCAAAGACTTCCCGCACCGAAATTTCCGATGTTTGAAGCCGCATCTCGAAGCCGATTAACCATCAGTACGGCTGGTTCGGCTTCAGAACCAGATCAAGAGTCTATTGCTTGATAGAGGCCATGAGACCCAAGCCAAAGGAATACATATTTCGGCGAAATGACATCTCTAAGCAAGTTCGTGCGAGAAAATATTACATATCATGTAATTCCAAGATGATGGTTGATAACTTGGTGATCGGACTTGGAAAGCACTTTGTCAAAACTTTCAAGTCCGATAACGTTCCTTCACAAAGTTAGCGTTATGAATTTTTCCACATGATTATTGCGGTTATATCTACAACACGTATACATCACGGCTAGCGTGTGCGACATAAATGTCGGATAAAATCAGGACTTTTGGGCAGCGCCACTGAATGACTTCAGGTTGACTATTTATGAACCTATATGACTATTCCTTGCATAATCACGCACATTGCCACAGATATACCACATGTGCGCAGAACCAGAACCTTCCTCATCTAAAAAGTGTACTAAATTACACCTAGAGCATGGTTCACATTGTTTCAATATTGTTTCATTAGTCCTTTGTTTGGTGTCCATAAATTGCCTATTAAGTACTTGTTCTTTCGCATGTAGTTTCCAATACTTGAGAAAATTCTCGCGAGGATGGAATTTGCTCCCATGACAGACATACTTCCGGAAGCATTTTGATACTGTGGGCTTTTTTCGAAGGAAGGAAAACAGTAAAGCACAGCTCAATAGGCAGGTCCACAACAGTATTGTCATTGCGCTTTCAAGTTTCCAGATCTTTATGTTTGCTCTGCAATCAATGCTTCACAACGAAGGGGTCTCCAAAAATAAAATATAACTTGATATTTTGTTACAGCTCCTTTAGTGTAACGGTCATTATCTTATCTCTACTGATACTACCTATATCCTTATGATTCCTCTTGCCATCCCTCATTCTGCCGGACCGGCTCTTTTATTACCCGAAGTATACAAGCTTAGCACTCAGTAAAGTGTAGACAGTTCTTTTGCAATCGAGGACTTACTGTAAGCTGAGGTTATGTGCCTTGCCGGCTAGCCCAGCGTGAGATAAGGCGGGTACTTTCCAACTTTCCTTCTCGGGCAAATCTAGTTTAGGGGCTCGGGTGCAGGATGAGACATATTATCGTCTCATCCTCATACTTGATATAAAAATTTCCATTTTACTCAAATTAAGTTGTCGTCATCTCAGCTTGTACCTATGTCCCAATCTACTATCGCTGGCTATTCAGATGCCCGACGTCTTCTTACTCCGTCTGTGCCGACGTTTGATGTCGACCCTCCTTCTTAAACTGTCTCATCAGGTGCTGCTAGCGCCCAATCTTCAGCCACCGTTCCATCCGACGTCGTCCTGCTCCTCAATGCCGGTATCCCGGGTCCTATTCCGGACGATTTCGACTTTGACAAAGGATCAATCTCTCTGATGGCATCAGCCGCTTCCAGTTACCACTTGCGGTTCGAATTCGCAAGAACGCGACAATTGAAGACTATAATAACACCAGTATCTCTAAAATAGTCAATGCTAAGGCTGCTCCATCCCCTCGTCCTGCCGATTTGGATGTCAGACCGTCCCTTAAGCCTACTTATTTCTATTCTGAGGATGAGATTCAAGATCTCGTCAATAGCGAAGATTTGTGTTCTCTTCTGGGTCCCTTTCCATTTACGTGAAATTGTCGTTTCCTGGGTCCACCTCAAGAGACAAGCTGAGGATGAATGACAGGCCTTAAAGGAAAGGGGAAAGGATCTAGATGGTTCCATCCAGGCACGACTATTGGGAAGTATGGAGATGATCAATCCTACTGAGCGATCTTTCGGGAAAGCCAGAGACATCGTTATTCCAACTATTTATCTTCTCAATATTTGTAATCATTTTCTGCCTCCCCTCCATTTCTTTACTAACCATCATATAGATTTAGTTAATAATCAAGTCATGCATACCAAGGTGATATGTCTTTTCTGTGCTGACGACAAACCCTTGGGAAAGGTTCTTCTCTTAGACATAGCCAAGATGATCTTTGTATGGGGCAATGACGATACTCACTTCTGCCTCAGCCCTTTATGTTTTCTTGAAGCTTCTCACAATCTTCTGGAGGCACTGAAATTGCTGGGCAAGACATCCACTGTGTCAGGCCCAACTAATGGGCCTACTTTGTCAACTAACTATGTGATTGAATATGAAATGCATCTTAATTTTTTCAAGCAAGTTCAAGATTTTGAGAATTTGTACTCGACTCTGGTACAGATTTGAACAAGAAGCCTGCTTGGAAATTCTCATGGCTAATGTTGTTTTCAACTGGCTCAAATATACATTGCATGTTGATATTATTCTTCAATCCCATCAGGCCTTGGCTGAGGATTGAAGGAGATTTTTTGAGAACAAAGTCTCAAAATCTTTATATGTGGTCAACATTACTTCACAGTGTGCTATTCAAAAGTCAAATCTGATTCTTTTTTGGGATAATTCCTCAGTGTGTCTTTTATGTAGAAATATAACTGGGCCACAGGGCATCCAGCCAACAACACCTCATTTGATAGCAAGCTCCTCCACACTCGGCTCTCTGGCAATAAGATCGTTATTGCCAAAAGAGTTTGTAGAATCTTCAATCTCAAGATAACTGCCATGGAAATGATGCCCTCCACATCTATTTACTGTGTAGAGGAGACTACCCAGCATTCTCTTGCTCAAAATCATGTCTGTGTGTTGTTAATGGGCACTTCTGCACCTGAAGCCTGCCAAAAACCCTTGCCTAAAATTCTCAACTATCCAGACCTTTATCTTTATGTTCATTTCTAGCTACCTAATGCTCACCTCTCACCTCAGAATGTTGAACTTTTCAATAGGATTGTTCATCTGTATAACACTGAAGCTTTCAGACACTTTATTGCTAAGCACAACCTACTTTCTTTATATTCTTGTCTGATTTGCAACTTCTAACATGGTTTTTCTTTGGGAGCTCTCCCAACTCTTACTTGCTCAGTTTTAATCTCTAATTACTCTTTTAGGAATAATTTTCTGAAGGTAGTCAAAGATTATCTCACTGATGAGGTCACTTTGGGCCATATGTCAGGACCTTTTTCTCTGCCACATGTTGGACATATTTTCAGGGGCCCCATATACTCATCCCCTCTCATTGTGGCCAAACAGTTCCAAAGCTCAAACATGCTTGCAATATATTGAGTCTGTTGCAACATTTCTAAAGATGACCCTCTTACAGGTGTATTCTCCATCAACAGTTTATTGATAAAGATGGCTTCATGATCTGATTTGACGTAGCACATCTTGTAGCCAAGCAGGTAGGTTCTTCACATCTTTGCTATCTATTTTGATTCACTCCAGCAGCTCTGGTGCTATTGGAGCACACCAAAAAAGGCACAGCCACCCCACATTTATGAATTTCTGTATTTTATGCTCTTATTGTATTCTGAATGAATGCATGCTCATACCCACATTCTGCTATATGCCCTCTGAACTCAACCCTGCCGATGCGCTTTCGTGCCTTGGCACTCGGAAAAATCTGGTGCCGAGTTCTGTGATTAGTTCTCCTTTACCGGTTTTGCTTGATTTCCCGCATAAGTGCGTTTCACTGCCTGACAAGAAACGTCTCAAGTATCTCGCCCGCGTAAGCTCTATGATCAAATCTCACGAAAACCATCATAGCGGTTTCCAGCTCAGAGACATTCAAGGACTACACGGTACCTTGATTCACGTCTCATTCGTCTTTACAGGTCCGAAGAAGGGAGTCACGTGATGAATGCGGGACGCGTTTCGGGACCATCGTAACGGTCACCTGACTTCGTGTTTCTCTGACTTGAACTTTCATCTCTCTTGAACCTCTTTAGCTTTTCTTATTCGTCTTTCCAGAAGGTTCATCTCGAGCAAATGAAAATTTCTGACCAGGTGTGAGGATGAGACGGTTAGGTGTCTCATCCTGCACTCATGCCACGGGGTAGTCCTTATTATAAGTCAACCCACCTTATCTCACGCTGGGCTAGCTGGCAAGACACGTAGCCTCAGCTTACACTAAAGTAGCGGGAATATGGATCGGAAGCAGAACCCGGGATAACCTCAGTCGTTTTGATCGTGATCTCGAAGAGGTTCTTGCGCACCATCCGTTTGAGTGGTGTCGTACACTGTATCTATGAGAATATGATTGATCCCGCGCATGTCATCGAGCTCGCGGGGTCCGTACGCCGAAGGTAAGGAACATGATCCGAGGAGCACGGTAAAGATTTGAAAAGGAACTTGAGGCGTGGGCAGAGAGCGGAGGTACATGTATCGGAAGTCGTAGCGGACGAATGGACTCCTGAGGACAAGAAGCCGTCGAACAAGGTATTATAGAATGGAGAAAGTCTAGGTCCGGTGTCTAGATTGCCTCAGTGGATGGTTATGCCTCATCCTTTATTTGCGTTTTCTGAAAATGTTCCAAATTCGCAGGCAACTTTGGAACCGTGGCTAGACTTTCAACATTGCAGGAACTGGCTCGCTCGACACGCCGGCAAGGTACCTTCCTTTTTGCAACTTCAAACACCTATATACTTTCCTCCCGTACAGCCTGCGGCCTACCTATCCTCACCTCAATCTACAATTACTCCTGGCAAATGAGAAACGCCGTCTCTTTCTCCTTACTGCGCCGCGCGGAACATCCGAAACTCTCCTTTACATCTCTGACCTCTATCGAGAGAACCCGGCACCCGTTCTTCCTCCTCGCTTCGACAGTCTTCACTCAGTCGATAGAGAATTACTAGTGGATAATGGTGAAATATGTTAATATGGCGAGCGAGCACATGAGGCCGAGCAGAATATGTCGAGGCGGAAAGTTGTTAGATACAACAACTGTCTAATCATTAGTCTAAGTGTGGTATAGGGCACGGACTTGAGACATACCTCAGTCCTTGTATCAGGGGTAGACCTTACTCGTGCCTTAAACGCCAGTGCAAGTATTGCAGCTGGGTCCGATACGAGTGGGTTACCCCATGCGAAGATCTACATTCATGGCGCATGTACCCTTGGACAAGCACGAACTCCGAAATCTTGGTCGTCGGGCGCCACATTCAGTAAATCAAGCCACACGATAAAATCAGACGAGCCGTACTTCGCCACGAGATCAGCGATAACGGCTTTGCCTTTGACGATGGAGTAGAACTTGGATTCTAGTGAGGTCGATGGCGGATGCGAGATCTACGTCGTCCAGATGAAAATCAGTCTTGTGATGTTTGTTGATACGCAAGGGAAGCTGCATGCTCGAGAGTGGAGGCGAGGGTGAGGGTGTATTGAAGTGACTCTTTTAAGTAGGATACGCATTAGTGGGTTGTCTTTGAAAATCCAGGCCTTCATGATATCATCCAGACTGCCCACATCACTCAGACAAGTGGCTCAAAGACATCGGATTTCTTGTCTAAACGTTGACTAACTCGAGAAAGTGTACAAGTTGATACAGGGGATACATTACATCTGTCATTCATGAGTAATCATAGCCAAGATGTCTGCCAAACGAACACACCTAAGGCTGCGTCTACAGTGCCGTGCCGCGCTCGAAACTTGCACGGATCTCTGCGGTATACTTGTCGTAATACCGTGCAATCTGAGTGACAATGCGCTCAGTAAGACGATCATTTCAACAGGAACGCCAACGAAACCCACCTTTTTATTGAACACGCGGTTGTGTTCGTTGATGTATGTGATGTCACCCTCTTCTTCGTTGAGTCTCTTTCTCGAAAACTTGCCCTTCTTGTCGATACTATCAACATTGCATGTCAACATCGAGATCCAAGACAACCAAAAATAAGACGAACTCTTGATTGATCTTGCTGACCATCCGGTCAATAGCCTCTTCGGAGGGCTTGTTGTCTCCATATATGAGTGTGTTGGCGTCCCGATACAAGTTCGCGGCCGCAAGTTGTTGCTGTTCCTGACTAATCGGGACAAGCTACAGATAATGTAAGAAAAAGTTACAGACACACCAAGAGGTCGACATACCTGGGATGAACCCGCCTTGGGGTCAAAAGTCATCAGGGAACCCGGTGCCATGCCAAGCGCCATTTCTTTCTGTTTATTATACGCCACCAGATCCGGCTTTATATGGTCTATATCCTTCTTATATCGCCTTCTTGCTGCATGGGCGTCATCTACAGTAGAACAATCAGTCATAGTCATCCCATACCAATACTAGATGACAAAAAGGGACGTAACACACCATGGAATGCAAAGTCTGCCCTCCGCTTCTTACGCGCCATCTTCTTCTCCCACTCCTCATTCTCTTCAATCGTCCATTCCCAATTCTTTGACCGCTCTACATCAATACCCTGTTCCTCTGCATCGACAGCAGCACGCAAAGTCTCCGCCAGCTTTCGTTGTCTCTCTAACCGAGCCATCTCACGTGCATTCAATTTGGCTTTCGCTGACTCTTCTACAACCGAAGCGCGATTGAGACGAGAGGAAATGACCTGTCAAAGACACAAAGACGAGACAGCTGAAACATATGACAATAGGATGTACCAATGAATACGCACATTTTTCCTCCGTAGCGCCTCCATCCTGGCCTTTCGCTCCTCCATCGTCATCCGCTTCGGTTCTTTCGCTTCTCCGCCCTCACCTTCCGCTCCTTCCGACGCCTCTATCGTCTCTCCCTCCCTTTCTGCACTGCCCTCCTCAACACCATCCATGTCCAGCTCCCCATGCTTCTCTGACTCTACTAGCATCTCCTGTTCCTGCTTCTCTTCTGGTGCGGCCTCATCCGGTAGAGCTGCTTTAGAGCCTTTTGAACGTGTCGAGGTCATTTTGATGGTAGGAAGAATGTGTTGCAGTGTCTGCGCACGTGACGACTCTTTGACAAACCATGCGCCGCAGAGAGATAAGTTCAGCGTGATCAAGTACACGTGATAGTAAGTAAATTCCCAAATCAGCATCTTTCACTCAACTTTCACACCTGGTCGAATGACACAAGTGCAACCTCCGGCAAACGTTCCTAATCCCCTCTCTGTGCCAGAGAATGCCCCGGATCATTGTCCAGTGCGCTGATCCTCGTTCATTTCGTTGCCGGTTTTCAACTAACGGATCACAGGGAACTGAATCCGAACTTGCAGGCAAGTCGGATGCATGCAACGGTTGTGCAAACCAGGAGATATGCGCATCCAATGAGCCCAACGGGCCAGACCCCTCTTTGCCGTTTATAAAGGAACGAATGACAACAGTGAAGCGAAAGATTCTTGTTCTCTCAGGAAAAGGTGGTGTAGGAAAGTCGACTTTTACCGCTCAGCTGGGATGGGCATTTGCTGCTGACGATCGTGCGCAGGTGAGCCATGCATATCAGATATAGTATACTAGGGATTGAGAATCGATCGTCAAAGATTGGCATCATGGACGTCGATATCTGTGGCCCGTCAATACCTACTATTCTTGGAATTGCAAACGAACAAGTTCACGCTTCGTCTTCAGGCTGGTCACCTGTTTTTGTGCAAGACAATTTCGCCGTCATGTCTGTTGGTTTCATGCTTCCCTCCTCGCGCGACGCAATCATGTGGCGCGGGCCAAAGAAGAACGGGCTTATATCCCAATTCCTCAAGGACGTTGACTGGGGAGACCTTGACTATTTGATCGTTGATACACCGCCCGGTACATCCGATGAGCATCTTAGCATCGTTCAATACTTGAAGGAGAGTGGGATTGATGGAGCCGTGGTTATCACAACGCCTCAGGAGGTTGCAATACAGGATGTACGACGGGAGATTGATTTCTGTCGCAAAGTCGGGATAAGGGTGTTGGGTGTGGTTGAAAATATGTCTGGATTTGTTTGCCCAAGCTGCAAGACCGAGTCACAAATCTTCAAACCAAGCACTGGAGGGGCGAGGAAATTGGCTTTAGACATGGGCCTCGAGCTACTAGGCTCTGTGCCCTTAGACCCTCGAATAGGTAAAAGCGCAGACTATGGTGTGAGTTTTCTGGACGAATATCCTGATAGTCCCGCCACCACTGCATACTTGGATATCATTGATCGTGAGCTTGAATCTCCCTATGGTGGCAGTGATTGACATTGATTTCTAGGTATAAAAGAGATCCTGGAAAATTGACACTTCGAAGCATGTTTCCAGTCCTTTGTATTAATGCATTGTATATTAGCATCATATTCTTATTGTAACGTATACCATGCTCGTCACTATTGTTAGGTATCACCTAACACCATGATAGCCACAACATGACGATAGATGATAAATGATAATTCCTAGTCATTTCCAAGCTCATATCTGAAATTTTCCCTCCCTTCCTCTCTTCATTCCCACAAGATCCTCGTCTTTTTCAGGACCGAATTCTCCAGGTATTTCGGATGGTGGAGCGTCAGCCTCGGTCCGGCCTTCCATTATATATTTTCCGATGGGTGCAATGCCTGCAAGTCCCCCCTCTAATCCTTCGACGCTCTCATGTATAGAAACGGTAGATAGCGTGCGTAGAAGCTTCCGTGTGGCCTCACCCCCTGCCACAGATCCCGCCCGCGAGCGCACAGGGACGACATAACCTTGTTGCGTTGGGAAAACTACGGAACCAGTTGCCAAAGATCTAGACTCTACTTGTATTTGACCCTCTGTTGTTGTGAGTAGATGTTGTGTCGCCGGTACGGGAGATGAGTACGTCGAACCCTGGCGGGAAAGTGGTTGGAGTATACTCGACCGATGTGCATATGTCACTACGGGATCCTTTGCGATTGATCCTCGACGAAGGCATTGTTCTGGGCTCGACGATAGTCCAGCCCGTAACATACCTTCGAGTGGCTCTGTTTCTTCTCGCTTTTCGGCATCCGTTGTGGTTGTCGCACCGTTTCCAGACTTGTCATCTGTAGTATTCTGCACGATGGAGCAGATCGCCTCTGAATTTTGAGGCTCCTCGGTTTGCAGGAAGGGTTGGATAGAGGCACTTGGAAAGTCGGCAGGATCATCGATAGGCAAGCCGCGAACTTCTCTGCGATACTCCTCAATCTCGTTCCAGAGCGCGGTCCGGAAGTCTTCCAACGTTTCAAGCTCCTCAATCTGACGCCACTTTTCAAATTTCCTTGGACATTCGGGCTCGTCGGACTCGTCATGGTATGATGCCAGCCACGGATGTTCGAGAGCCTGTGGGACAGTTATCCGATCACTAGGGTCAAACGCCAGCATCTTTCCGAGAAGATCGAGCGCTACCCGAGTTTTAGCATGACTCTTAGATGCTGGACGACTACTTTACCTTGGTGGTCAGCGGTTGGAAGAATCTTTGGAAAGGGTACTTTTCTTTTAAAAGGCAAAGAACGGACATATGCTTGCGCCTGTGATGCTTGAGTCTCTCACGATACACTATGCTCTCTTACTCACCTTTTCACTACCAATCTTTCTGATGACTCTCTCGTCGGGTGTCCCTAAATTACCAATATAAACCGATTGCCTCTTATATCGAGCAAAGTTAACTGTACCGAGCACGTCTAGGACTTTGTTGAGTTGGTCAACTGGCAAGATGTAAAGTCGATTAGGGATTGCCTATTATTGGAGCGTCTACTAACCGTAGCTTTGTTTTTGGTGTCAGATACGCATATCGAAGACAAAATTGATGGTCTCACTCTTTACCCTTGAACAGTGGCCTTCCCAGCAAAAGCTCGGCTAGGATGCACCCTATCGACCATACATCAACTGCGATGCGTCGAATCAGAAATATTTCAATTGTAAGTATAAATAAACTGACTGGCTGTATCGTATCGTCTGTAGGACTGAGGCTCAGATAATGCACTAGGAGAATGTAAGTCACACACCTAAATGCTAACATAATCTCCGGAGCTCTGTACCATCTAGTGGCAACGTATTCCGTCAGATGCGATGCATACTCGTCTGGCCGAGAGTCAAATCCTCTGCTCAGCCCAAAATCACAAATCTTGAGCTCGCAATCTGCGTTGACAAGTAGATTACCCGGTTTCAAATCACGATGTACGACAGAAGCAGAATGGACATATTTCATGCCTGGAAGATATGTGAGTAAGAATAATCTGTGCATGGGACACATAAGACACCAACCTCTTAATATCTGATATAGGAAATACTGGACATGCTCATTTGTAAGACTCTGACCTGACTTGATAATTTGATGTAAATCCGCTATATGCCTGCCGTCATTTATCGGCCATCGGTTCAGACAAGACATCGCCTACCCTCCATAGGCTATCAAGCGACAGGTCAGCTATTTTGTCTCAAGGACTTGACCCACGCACCTCCATAAATATGTAGCTTGGATCGTGTAAGTGTCGTTAGGAACACAAAAGGGGGTGACCTACATTTCACTGAAGTCCGGTGATAGTGCATCGACGTCAATTAATCCTGTAATGTTCTCATGACTCGCAAAGTGGCGCAGGAGAGTGATTTCCCGCAAAGCACGCTTTGCAAGCTGAATCTTGTCAAACACACGCGTCACAAGCTTGATTGCAACTGTTTCTCCAGATATCTCGTCCTCTGCCGAGCTACAGGACGAGTCAATAGAGACGGTCCGGTAGATCTGGCACAAGAACGGACATGACAACCCCATAAGCTCCTGAGCCCATTTCACGAATCAATCTCCATCGCTTTTCGACGTGAAATACCTTTCCAAACGATGAAAGTAATGAATGGTACCCTCTAAGGTGTAGGGTTAGTCGAAGATGTGATAAATAAATCAGCAGACCACCTCCGGCGAAGATTTTCTTCTGAGAGAGGATTAGATGACCTCCTTTGCCTCGATCTCCCTCGATCCACGTTCCACGATCCAGGTGACATGGACTTTTCGTCTCTGCCTTTTGATCTTGCGCGCCGGTGGCCGCGTGGACTTGGGTTGTGGGGTGATTGCGAAGGCATTACGGGCGAGGCTCTCTTGCGCAAAGAAGACAAGAAACCAGGTTACCGAAAGAATGCACCAAGTAAAGAAGTGTGGTATGGAGGAAAGGTCAACAGTGTGAGCAGAACATGACGTGCACGCGACAAATCCAGCAGAGATCGTTCATCTCCGATCTCAGTGCAATCAATTCCCCCAATCATATTATATTACATTGTGCCGTAAATATCATAACTAAACTATGGAACACTCGTAGTACTTAGGCAGGAGTGGGTTCTGCTGTTGATTCTGCAGGGGGTGGGGTAAAGTCATCCCGCGTAAGAGGATGCACTGGTGTCGCCGAGTCCTCTTCACCAAAAATGTCCAAAAAGCCAGCGATGCGAGCTTTGTTCGTGCTCTTTTTGTTAACGTAGTCCCGAAGTCCAGATTTGAGACTCGGCTGCTTGTCGACGAGCTCACGAAGCTGGTCTTTGGGCAGTTGAAGCAGCGCACCAAAACTCGCTGGGGCAATGACCTTTGCACAACGGATGAAGCCCTCCCATAGGGGAGGGTTTGTCCATATCTTTTTGGTGATCAGTCGGGAGAGCAGTGTCGTTGAAACAAACCCGACGAGAGACTTGTAAGTCGTGACTGCTTGAATGACCTTCCAAAAGCGGGTGGTAAGATGTTTGCCAATCCAGATGAACGGGGCCATTTCCTTACTGTTCGCAAGAACAAGACGGGCAAGTCAGCCTCGTCCATAATTTGTTGCATGACCACTGCGAGAATTTCGGAGCGGAATACATCAGTCATTGAGAAGCATATACCAATCGCTAGGTCGTAAATATGAACGTCAGATTGCCACCCATAACACAAAAGACCGCACCTTCGATTGCGCTCTTTAAACCTATTTCCTTTTCAGAATCATGTAGCAGGACCATAAGTTCTGCGGGCGTCAGAAGCTCGCTTTGTCGAACGCGCGGTAAGTTCGAAGTAACACTGCCGAACGTCTGGGGCGGGGTTGTGACGATCGAGCTGAAGACCGACCGAACCAGGTTCTTTGGTTCGGCTTGTCCGTTGAGAATTGAAACGATCCGAGGCAAATGTCGCAGGATGTCCGGCTATACATCATCAGCGCCATCAATACCTTAATGAGGCACCAATCACCTTGTCCATCTCCGCGATAATGGGAATCAAGAAACGGGCATCAAGATCCTTGCCCTTTTGACCACCTTTGGCCTTGGCATCTCTCTCGTTTATAAGAGCCTTGACTAGTGCTACCAATTGAGTACTTGGTCGACCATGCTCTGTGAAAATGGTCAAGACCCGCAATGCAAGGGTCTCAGCTCCTGAAGGGAAATTTCGAATCAATGTCAAAAGTTTTCCGTGGCTAGAACCAAGGGACCGAATAAGGGCCGTGATTAATTCTTGGATAGCGCCTTGAACAGTAGGATCCATCTGACCATAAGCCGCGAAGATCCTAATTTTGTAAATGACCTCAGAAACAGACATGATGAATCTTGTGACTCACCCGTCCAAGAATTCGGGAACTTTGACAGAGAGTGCGAAAAGGAGCTCTACATGTTGAAGAACCTGTGACTTCTGCGCAGGAAGCTCAATTTGTTCAGGGAGATAAGGAGTGTGGACCAATTCTTCTGGGGGAAGCTGGCCGTCTTCCATATTCTCGTCATTGGCGTGAGCATCAAGACCATTGTGAGAAACGGCGGAAGAGTCCATGGGCTGGATCTTTGCCGCATCCGTCTTCTCTCCGTCTATCAGCATTGACACGCCTTCTTCGGCCGCCTTTGAAGGCTGCATTTGGAGTTTGCGTAACATCTGAAGTGCGAATTCTCGGACCATGCTGTCCATAGGTTGTGTATTCGGAACCCAAAGCTTCACAGTGTTTATAGCTGCTCCTCTTGTCTTCTTTTCTGTAAGGAGACGTTCAACTTTAATATGATCACTTTAACAAACCCACAGTACCGCGCACCGGGATGTGTCGTAAGTTCTAGTAAAACGGTCAAGGCTTCTGATCTCATTGATGGACGGTTGATCACAAGTCCGCGGAGGGTTGCGAACCCCACCTGCATCCTATCAGGACTACATGTCCAATTATTTTCAGGGATAACGCAAATGATCGAGAAATGTACCTTGAGGAGTCTATACAGAGATCGCGCAACAGACCGAGAACGTCTTCTGGCACGCTAGGGAGGTCAAGCAGGAATCTGGAAAATGTCCGGTCTTTGGCGTCTAGTAATGTCTGATATGTTGCTACAATCTGGTTAAGCCATGTATCGTAGTTTGGTCGCTGACCATTGAGATTAGTAGGATCGCATTTAAACTCAGTGAAGTTTCTACCCAGTTGGGATCTTCCGCGAGTCGCAGCTGATCATTATACCATTCTTCATTCATCCAAGTGGTAGCTAGACGGATCCTGTGAGATGTCAAACTAGGGCAAAATATATGAACCTGGTTAAGTTTTACGTGCCTCGAAGGAAAATCAGACATAATATAGTCACACAGAGTCTGTCGTAGTTGATCCTGACACACGTAGAAGTCTTTCTCTGGTGTTTCATCCAATGCTTCGTCACCTTCAGGCGGAGGCTCAACGACACGAGTGATCATCCGCACAATGAGTAACATCCAAATCTCCGTAGGCGAATGACCACCAGCTTGTGTTGATTCCACGGGAAGAGCATCCCCACCGAAATTCAAATCCCCTGCACTGATCCATATTCGCTTTACGGCGCCTGTGAGCTGCTGCATTTTATCGTCTTCTGTAAGCTCTCGTGGCGGAGGTATCTTGAAATCAATCAGCTGGAGATTGACGGCGGTAGCATGAATGTCTGCCGCAGACGGCTCAGCAGCAATACCGCCTGACAACTGTTCAACGATTGAGGTGAGATATACAATCAATATTCTGCCACAGCACATGCATACAGAAAGTACCAACCTCTTCATTCAACCGATCAGGCTCGTACTCAAGTTCGTCTTGATCAATATCCATCTGCAGCGGGTCCACAGGTTCATCTTTCACCTTGACGGGTGGTGGTGGCGGTGTCGAAGTAGCTGGGCCGGTAGGTATGGGACGGCTATGAGAATCCTGCGGTGTAAGAGACCGCCCAGATTCAGCGCGGAGCTGGGCGGCCCGAGGGCCAGTCGGTATCGATGGAGGAGTAGGTGCAGGCGTTATTCCCGTGTGCTTTTCACGATAAGCCTGCACAAGACTAAGAAAAGTAGGTTCAGAGAATGATTCAAGATTTGCGATGACGAGTTCAGTAATGAGGGCGGCGGGGAGGGATGTGAAATCAAAGGAGGCAAGGAATCCCAGATTTGCAGACGTGTTGGGCGTCGGTGTGCTGGAGCTCATATCTGACTCGAGCTTCGGACGCTTAGCATCTACGGTCTCAATTGGGGCGGATGGCGGTCGTTTTCGAGAGTCAATACCGGCGGCTTTGCGTCTCTTTTCTTCGGAAAGGGCTTTGTCCATGCGAATGGCCTGTTGCGCCAACGCTTCGTTAATTTGCCCGATATATGCAGCGTTGGAAGGTATTCTGAGTGAAATATGTAAATGGATCCTGAGGCATAGAGATCACAGTTACCGAGATATATGTATCATGAGGATGCGAAGAGACTTCTCCAAACTTTTCACACTCGAAGCTGGAAGGTTAACAAGCGCTGCAGGCGTCCATTGCTTCAATGCAGTCACGACAAGAGGGGTTACAGATGGGCGCAGCTTCGTCAATGAAGCCCAGCTATTGAGCAAAGCTGACAGTAGATCGGCATTCCTAGAGTTCGCGAGTTAGAGGAACGTTGAAAGCAGAACGTTGTACGTCGCTCACTGGCTTGTATAGAAAGTATTAAAGACCGCTTCCAATAGCTTCCTTCCTTCAGTCTCGAGCTGGGCAACATTGATGAATGGATGATCCGCAGGGCAAGACGCGAGGTTTGGGTCGTTCTTGTTCTGCAACTGTGAGCGATAGATGCATTAAGTTATAGAATACACTGTGTGTTAGAATACCCACGCACCCGGGGATCTGACACGCCACGCGTCTGTACAAGGATGACCTTTTGGACAAATTTGATGGCAGCGAATTTGACGCCAGAATTAGAGGTAGGCGTCCAAACAAGCTCCACGATACGATTTTTGGCCGTTGTGAGGGTATTCCATGCGGTCTGTCCGTTGCGACTTGTACACCTGCATGAACTACTGAGCCAACATAGTCCGGGTCTCGTGCCGAGCGAAGACTCACGAAAGCCGGAAAAGCAAAGGGTACACCGTCGTAAAGGTCTGCACAACGACTTTCACAGTAGTAGCATTGGGATCATCCATAAGTTGCGCGAGTGTTTCGAGCGCCTGAGATGCCACTAACGAAACCGATTGATTAAAAACTTAAAGGACTCTCAGAAGTGATCAAGACTAACTCTGCGTGCGCTGGTCAATTGAAAGAGTTGAGCGACATATGGCAAAGTGAAGTAGGTCAATGACCCATTTCTTGAGGAGAGATTCGCCGGCATTCACAACGAGGGACAGTAAGGTGCTGAGGAGTAGTGGGATGGGTGCAGGTGCGACTTCAAACTGTTCACGTAAGGCGAAGAGGATGTCCGCCTGTTCTTTGGAATTAGGTGTTACACTGAAGGCCGCCTGCAGAGCCTGCAGTGGGTCAACAGGATTGCTTGCCATCTCTACCACCGTGGTCGTTGGTGACCCTGCTCTTGAGGGACGAGACTCAGAGTCACGTGATGACAGCGTCAAAATATCGACTCCTATTTATACAATGTTGTCTCAATCGATTCTCACTCAGGCATATCCTGCATTGTCATGAAGCATGTATTTTGGATGAAAAGTAAAAACCAAAGACATAATCTACATAAGGTCGATGATTCTTTACTTGAGAGGAATGCTAGGAGGAGAAAGTCAACACGAAAAGATAATCAGAAACATGTAAAACACTTACAAGCGAGACGCTGGAAGTGGGAAGTTGCGGCAAGTGAGTGTGGCACATAGAGAGAAGGCGAAAAATACACACAGTGTGTTGCACCAATCTAGATCAACCAATGAAATTAGATCTTTCTCTGAATGACATAGAAAAACACATACACCAGGGCGACCATGCTTAACAGGGCGATATGAACAAGAGAACTCGCCAAGGTAGTGACCGGTCATCTCAGGCTTGATCTCGACCGAGTTAAATACCTAGAATCCAAATTAATTGAGCCCTCCCAATTTAGCACCTCAGTCTGCGACGCAACAAACCTTTCCATTGTAAATTCCAACGACCGAACCGATCATCTCGGGCACGACAATCATGTCACGCAAATGTGTTTTCACGACAGCAGGCTTCTCGTTGGGGGGTGCCTCCTTCTTGGCTTTGCGGAGCTTCTTGATAAGTCCCATAGGACGGCGCTTAAGTCCACGCTGGAAGCGGCGGCGGGCACGGGCATGAACGAGCTACGCTGAACCTTAATATAATATAGCGGGATTTTTTAAAAGTAGACGTACTTCAACGAACTAAACGATAGATTTCAGCATTGTTTTAGACTGAGCGATGGAAATAGAGCGTACCTCCTCATTGTTCATATCCAGGAGCTTGTCAAGCTCAACACCACGGTATGAGAATGTGCGGAAGGTACGCTTCTTTTTGAGCTCGGCGGCAACTGTGGGGTCGGTAACGGAAGAATCGGCCTATCGCAAAACGGTCGATCAGCATTTCCTCCTCCTCTCATCCATTAGAACAGGACCGGACGCACCATGGTCGGTCGTCGAGGGTGCTGGCGATGGTCTTGCTGGAATTACGAAGTTTCGTCGGAGTACGAATTCGGCAAGTGTGGCTGAGGGATGGGAATTTTGATCACGTGGTACTGTACAGCACCTTCCGCGCCGAGATGACAAGTTTTGACGATGTTGCAGCGTTCAAAAATCACCTTTCGGATAGAATCCACGAGTCCTCCCTTTGCGGATTAAATGTGAGTACCCGTGTCATCTTTCGTGTCCATCCGCCTTGTTTTGTCCATTTGGGTGGTTAAGCGTAGATTGAAGGTGTCAGTTGTGGTATGGATGCATGCTGACTTTTTGTGTGATTTATTTCAGTGATTTGTGGCTACCGTACCCTAAAACTTGACACAACGTGTGTCCAAATACTGACTTTTTTTGAACCAAATGATCTTACGTCCTCTTCCTGTAGATGCAAAATATCGCTGCTTACCTACTCCTCCAAATCGGAGGAAACGCTTCTCCCTCTGCCGCTGACATCAAGAAGCTTCTCAGCACTGTTGGTATTGAGGCAGACAGTGGACGCGTCGATGCGCTCATCGCAGAACTCAAGGACAAATCCGTTGATGAGGTGTGTACATGGATCCAAAATTTGTCAGTATGAGAGAGCTAACGCTGGATTCAGTTGATTGCGACCGGATCCTCCAAGCTTGCTTCTGTTCCCTCGGGTGGAGCTGGTGGAGCTGCACCGGCTGCTGCGTCGTCTGCTGCACCTGCTGCTGCCGCCGCGGAGGAGAAGAAGGAGGAGAAGGCTGAGGAGAAGGTTTGTGCTCGTTCGCTGCTGTCTTGACTCTGGCTGATTGTCCTTGCAGGAGGAGTCGGACGACGACATGGGCTTCGGTCTCTTCGATTAAACTGTTACATACATTACTGTACTTAGTGAATGTATCTGATTCGCCATGATCTGCCGCTGAGTAAATGAATTGAAGGCTGCCGAATGAGTCGGATGCATTTCACGGGGGAATTATAGTTCAGCGGCGCGGGGGCCGGCGGCATCAGCCGGCTGTCCACCGGCGGCATCTCTTTGTAACGCTCTATCGCCGGTGCATGTCTTTAGCGTTCATCCATCACAACCTTACACATGGACCCATATCGTCCCAATCCCTCTTCTATCTTCTTACCCACCACCTTTGACCACGAAGACCGCGAAGATCAGCCCCAAAATTCCATCAAGGCCCCCAAGCGAAAACGCCTGGCAAAGGTTCCCTCGCCGCTTTTTCTCTTATCCTCTTTTGACCACCTTTCAGGCTTGTGACGCCTGCCACAAAAGTAAGCGACGTTGCGATGGGACAGGTCTGCAAAAAAAACTTTCTATTTTCACCTTCCACCCGTCTCACATAACTTCTAGCTCCTTGCAGCAACTGGTTCGTTGTCAAACTTTACTCTCTGTATCACTCTTACTCTGTCTAGCTATTATGCAGTCAAGCCGTGCACATATACAGACGCAACTGGGCGGCCTGTGCCAGCACCGCGGCCCTTCAAACCCGAGCGACTCGATAGTTCTTCCCAACCGTCTACTTCTTCAAATTCTCTCCTTTTATCCGTTGAAAGAGAGTGCGACAACAGTCAAACCTCTACGCAAATCAGCATACCACGCAAACGCTTTAGAAATGAGCGTGGAACTGCCGTTCCGACGGAGGATATTTCTGCATCCTCGATTCCAATACCTATTGTGGACTCTTCCCCAGCAGCACCCATTGACAGACCTTCGCCGATGGAACTAGATCATGCTCTTACTCGCGAACTAACGAATCGTGCGTGTCTTGCTGTGTCGCATTTTACATTCTTGGTTACGTTCTTTTCCAGTTTTTTTCACACACTGCCACCCAGCACGTTTGATTATACACAAACCAACCTTTACTGCCAATCTCGCGCATAATCGCGTTCCTTCGTACCTTTTGCATGCCGTGTGTGCTCTTGCAGCGCCTTTATCAAAGCAGCCCCACCTTCGTACGACTCCCTCCCGTTTCGCAGGACAACCATTTGCCCAAGAAGCACAATCCTTGATGTTCGATGGCGCGGGACGGCTTATATGTGAACGCAACCTTGCAACTGCCCAAGCCCTCTGTCTTTTGCAGTTTCACGATATTAAGACCATGGATGGGAACGTGCAATGGGATTCACGGTATCATGGTGTGTTTTTTTGCTCTGTTACGCTGATTTATTTTCGACGGAACCCCAACCTGGCAGATTTAGCGATGCAGCTTATTGAATCGCTGAACGTGTATCAACACGATCACCCCACTCTCACGCCTGTCCCTTCTCCCGCATTTATCCAGGCTTCGATCGAACGAGAAGCCGTGCGCCGCATGTTTTGGATCATTCACTTTTTAGACAACTTAGCATGGATTTATTTTAAGCAACCTATGCAAGGACTTTCGGAGTCCGGAAGACGTCTCCGCCTGCCTGTTGACGAGACCACCTTTGAACTCGGTGTGCATTCCACGCTCCCAGGTACATGGCTTCCATGCAATTGCCAAAAACCATGCTGACAATTGCCAAAAAATTAGAATATCTGCATCTTCCAGCGGTAAGGATGCAATACTCCTCCGAGTTCGGGCATCTCATCCGCGTGGTCACAATTTATGCCAAGGTGGAATCGGCAATCGACGAGCTCACCGGTGAGTAGAACACATTGTCAAGTTGCGTTCCAAGTCATACTAACTCCTGCAGATTCTGATTCAAACCCGAACGCGCCTGCAGCCATATTGGAAGCCCAACGTTTAATGGAAGTACGTACTCCCTTCTCTTTTTTTATCCTGTTATTGATTGATCGTGACACCCCAACAGTCATGGGCTAGCACTCTACCGGATCATCTCCGTTTCTCAGAGCAAAGTCTGCAAGTTCAACAATCAATGTTCGAGACCAGCTCGAACGGCGGTGCTTGGTGCTGGTGTTGCATGCATATCTTCCACGCGTCATCGGCACTTGCTCTAAACTATGTAAATTCTATTTTTATGTTCCTATCCCTCTCACTTCTAGCCCTCTTCTTCTGTTGACTGAACCTTGCGAATAGGCTCGGCAGCAACTTCACATGGAACAAAAGAGCGAACCTGTGGGGGCTTTGAAGAGATTAGACCTAATTATGGAAATGTTAGGCGACCGAGTAAAGAACAGTATCCTCAGTGCGTGACGTTTCGTTCACTTAAAATCATTTCAAGCTCAACTGTACCCCGATCTAGTGGCCGCAGCACTATGGGTGAGATTTTCGGTCATAATTGTTTTTTTCTCGTTTACTAAGTTCGACGCAGCCATTAATCAAATATTGTCAACGAGATGACCTTCAGATACGCAATTGGTGTTCAACTTATGAAGAGGAGTGGGGCACTCGGATACGTGAACTTGCGCTGGAACGGCACCGAGTCTATTCCTCTTCATCCACGCATAGTTACGGGGGTCGCTTACCTCCGTCAAAACAACACCATCCACAAGAACAACTGATCCAACCGCCGCTTCCCCAGCATCGACGTCTGCCTGACCTTCGAAACCCACCAACGTCAGGGCCACGGCCATCCTCGCACCAGCATGACTCCTTCAGCCATAGGTCAGGTTCCCCATCTCCGACGTCTGTGACTGTCGGTCGGTCACTTGAGGATCGTATGCATACCACTGATACCTCCAAATCAAGTACTAGCGGCTACAGTCGCGGTGTTCAGTCACAGTCTCATATGAATTCTTCTCATTCTGATCGGGATATCGGTGGCCGTAATCATGCAGGGTCAGGAGACGGCATGGGGACAGGCCAGAGCGGGAATGGCGTGAAGCGGGAAAGAGAAGCGGAAGCGACTGCTTTGCATCTACATGGGCATGGTCATACCACTCATACACCACTACGACGGTTAGGCCGTGACGCTGATGCTAATTTCATCCCATTGGACGGCGTTAGTGCGGGACGAGTAGGGGAAAATGTGACTGTAAATGGAGGACAAAGCCAGTCAAGAAGTGCGGGAAGTAATGTGTTTGTAGAGGGGCAACAGTCACTTCCTTCGTTGAAATCGGTGGGACTCCTTGCGGTACAACACCCGCCGGTATCGATGCCTGTTGGATTACAATGGCTCGCAAATGAATCGCGATAGAATTCCTCAATAAGGGGTTGTTTTTGTTTTTTCCAGGGTTCAAGGTCCAGTGTACGTCTTTTTTTGTTTTCATTCAACGTGTCTTGCTATCATTGTATCTATTTAACCAACTTTTCACTTGCACATCGCTCTTCTGTCCTTGTTGTCGATTATTGTAGATGGACAATTGTAAACCCATTCTTGATTAAAACTCTAGAACCTTAATCGTTCAATGATAATCAGAGAGTGGATGTCATTATCGGTCATAAGTACGGGAGTTGGAATGCAAACGTTCCGCATATCCTGGAAAACAAGACTGCTGAATGGAAACACATTGGGCCACAATGTGGCCAACTCATGCATCATGCATCATGCCTCAATCTTCTTCAGGTTGCGGTGGAGTTCCGGATTGACAAGCGTAACACGTGCAAGAAGCTTCTCAACCACAGTATCCTTCGCTTGCTCATATGAATTGGTAATGGCCCGCAGCTTCAATTCCGTTTCCTTGTCCACGGCCATCTGCGCATCGGACGTCGTGCCAGCATGCTGTTCAGATAGACGGAGAGCATTACAATCAGGAGATTGACGTGCAGGGATCGAAGAGCGCACTGTTAATTCGAAAGACCTATATTCTGACTCCTTCGCTTGTTTATAGACCTCTATCTCTTTCAAAGCCTCCGAGCGAGCGTCCTTCAGTCTCTGCACGCGATCTGTAGATAACTGTTCGCAAGTAGAATAGAAGGAGGTCAGTTTGACACGAACATTGACGAGCTTGCTGGACGATCTTGGCAGCCTCTTTCTCAGCCTCAAGAAGTGTCTGGATCCCTTGAGATTGTTGGGCAGCCTGCAGACGTATGAGAAGAGTCGCTTTGTCAGTACTGCCAACACCATACCATTGGTTGAAGTGGTAAAAGCCAAGTTGTAATTCCGATCACCGACATCATAATATGATCGAATAATCTGTCTAAGTGCATATGCATATGTATGAGAGAAATCTGAAGACTTAGAATAATCATCGAACACCATACAAATGGATGGCTTTTCAGTGTACTCTGGCCTATCAAGTCGTAGTTCGACCTGATTCTGGATTCTTGGCCTAGACGACATGTAGCCAACCACTTAGTTTGATGTCTATACTCCTGGAAACTCCGAGCTTCACACAGGATTACTTGTCCGACTCCTCAAATTCCTCTCCCTTGTATACCTCATCCTTGACACACAGACCATCGTGGATACCCGCATGTTTACATGAGTGCCAGGTGCCCATCATGGCTAAACCTTGCCCGGCTTTCATTATCCCATGCGGTGACTAATCTTTTCCCCCCCTAACCTCTCCTCCTTATCCCTTTCAACTTCTTTGTTTCTTTCCTGTGCAGGGGCTTGATGCATTGTCACGGGTCATTGATTTGTAGCGGGCAGCGCAATGATGGACTGAGTCCGACTGACGGCGTCGGATAATGCCGATCCGGTCCGAACACCGCCACGCATTCGGCTAAACGCCACCGATCAATTTGATGTCTCAACTTGTGGCTTTCTGGAGGCGTCGTCACCGATTTAGCTCATTACATAGATACTTTCTGAGGTAAATCTTGTCTTCAGTTTTCGATATTCTTACGTATTGCTCGCAGATTCTAGCGATATATTTTATTTTAGACTTAAATATGCAGCATATTATCTCAGGCCTGTCCTCGAGTTCGAGACAGGTGTATCAATACTCGCAAATCATATCCCGATGATCGTATCGTGTCACTAGGATCAAAGCCAGCCCAACGCATCAAGCCATTCGCTGTCGATAGTTGATCAGATGAGGAGGGTGAGATGAAGAGACCTTAACACTGAATCGTTACGAAGTTATGGAGTGGGCGAATGATGAAGAATAAATCCACCAAATAAATCCACAAGGCCTGGTTTTGGAGGGAAGAGATTGCCGGGAAATCATGGACGAGCCAGACGCACAATCAGTGCCTCTTGGGAAGGAAAGACTCAGTGGTTGTCTGTTCATCCGCGAGCATTTTATACAAGTTTACGATCCACAGTTGCATCATTAAATATAGACCCACCATAGGTTGGTATCTATGTCCCAGAATCACTGTACAATCGCGATAACGTTCTGCGCCAACGGTTTCCATTGACAGTAGGTTTTTCTCTCTTCTCCATCCTGACCGTGACTGTCAATTGGCTCGTACAAAAATAAATAATCATCTCATGCCGCGTACCTCTGCCTGTCTCTTCTTGAAACGAGTATATATTGAAGCCGTACGTATTTTGGGTGATATGCAACGACGATGAATATCGACTCCTCTTTTACTTTGACCCTTGTCGTAATGCACTTTTCATACAAAATCTCCATCCATCATTGACGCAATTTATCGCAGCAATTTCCGATATCGAGAAAAATACCAACGGAGAGCATACATTGACGGCAGGTAGTTTATGACGTGGTAAGCTGTGAGCTTATGCTGTTGTGGACGCGTCATTTTACTAAGAGAGTTGACTATACGGAAAAAATCGAACAGAAGGAAAGCCAATGTTTGATAAGCTGTGGTTAGTTTAATAATATACTGAAGGACAAGAACAAGTACATCTCCCCCTGGTCGACAAACTTCTTTATTCCATGTAAAGGGTATCGTAAGTATTTTGAAATTTCGTCCATGTCGTACCGATAAGTGAGCACAAGAACGTAGGTTAAACTACAGAGTCGAATCGAGAGAGAAAAAGACACCATCAATGAATGGGTAAAGAATATATATAACTGTACTATAGGAAATGCAGAGTACATCATGTTTGTTGCCGGACGGCAGAAGGATACCCATGATTGTTCGAGGGAAGGGTCGGAGGATCTGGACTTGGTCTTGGTCCAAGGTATGAGGAGGGGCGAACAGATGCATTAGGATTAACCGGGGGTCGTGGTCCTTGCCCAGTCCATTCCTGATTAGGTATTCGTTGGAGGGCCTGAGATGCACTTTGTGGCGGTGGAGATGGAGGTTGTGAACCTGAAGGATGTTGGTAGGCTGCGGATTGTACTGGTGGTAGTGATTTGACCGCTCGTTCCGACTGTGGTCCAATGGCGCCACCAGGTCTCTCCGAGCTGTTAGAGTTTTGGTTCTGATAGCGTGAGCCACCATTGTTGTTTGCACCGTTGGCGGGCGGAGGTAGAGTCCGCCCGTTGACGCCCCTCACTCGCATGTAAGTATCACACTTCTTCATGAACTCTTTTCCAGGAAGATCCAAGCAATTGGAGAAAAAGTCATGGTCTTGTAACATAGGAACGAAATCCTGAGGGACAACAAAGAATTCGTCCTGGTTCTCCAGAAAAACCGTGATAACTCGCAACGCTCCGAAAGTCTCGTCTCGCATCACGTCCCGGCCACGTGCGTACAGGATGCTTGGACATATGACAGTTGCCAAGTTGCTCAAATCCATTTTGCTTCCAGTCTCAGCATCCATGTGTGCAAAGGAAGCGACCCATTTGAGGAAAACAAAGAGAATCTCCATTGTATCACGATGACTCTTGGGCAAGATCAGAGATACTAGATGAAGATATCTCATGCGCTCAGCCTCGGTAGGAAAATCTAGATGACTTGTCAGACATGAGCGACTATAGGTCGTGTGCTACGACGTACTTTGTGAAGCGACGAATAACCGATGTAGCTTAAAAGTCATCAAAGGATCTGGCAGGTCACGAAGAAACTTCTTGAGCAGTGCAGCAAGCTGAACTGGATTATCCTGTGTCAGATCGACAGATGAGGGATCACGGTCGATAGCTTCCGTAAGATCCTTCAATCGTCGAATGTTCCCATTTTTCCGGAAAATACCCTCAATAGACATGTCTGATAGTTAGGCGTTGAGACTTCATACAGCAATATAAGCAGTAGGACTGACCCATCTGCCTCATCGCAGAGATGACATCATCAATGAAACTTGGCACTCGTAAAGGTTCACGGGAGGCACCGAGTGTTGAGTCTGAACCTTCCTGCTGCACTAGATCATCAAGGGTGACACCAAACACACCTAAAAGAGCAGTCAGCGATAATGGATATTTGCAATTCAAAGTGATAACGAACCCTTCTTCTGCTTGTTTTTCTTCTCATTTTTGAAAAGCGTCTTCCAAAACCTGCTCTTCTTAGTTTCCACCATCTCAAGCACCTCGTCTAGATCAAAGGCATCCTTCAAAGGTGACTTTGTTAACAACAATACGGCGGCATGTTTGACGATGGCCAGCTCCATGGGGTTCAACTCAGCAATATAGGGTATTGAGCTCTCCCGAGGTAGAGACCGCTGTTGTTCCCTAGCTTGAGCTGCTTCCATGAGCTGCGGAAGATCGGCGAGGGTGATTCCGTCATCCAATCTTGAATTGGAGATAGGTGGATTGCCTTCTGCCGGTGAATTTGGTGCGCTGTCATCAATAATCATCACCTCCGTATTGGCCCGCGAGAGCGCTGGTCGCAACGATTGGCCATGTGGTGGAACACCATCATGGGGCTTACCCAGATGCGGTGGCGCGGCTCGTTGGGAAATCGGGGGAGAGGAATATTGTTGGGCCGGTTGGTGTATAGGACCTTGATGCTGCCCCACCTGCTGACTTTGCTGGTTACTCGGATGATGTTCCTGCTGTCTGTGAGAGTGCAGCACATCGGATGGGTGAACGCTCCTTCCTGCGGGGCTCTCAACGACAGTCGAACGCTTCGGTAGCCGTGCTGTC